>JAODAL010003095.1:0-180452 GCA_025379985.1 Phyllomedusa bahiana
CTGCTGCCCACAAACCCCGGTGCATTGTGCGCTCACAGATGTTTTCCCCAGTTTTTTTAGCATTTGGGTTATGACTGGGCAAAAAACCCCAAAGTTCTGGGATTTGGGTTTTTTTGCTTTAATTTTACAGCGTTTAAACCCTGCAGTTTAAAAATTTACCATAACTTACTACGGGGGTTTAGTAAAAAATTTCAATGATAAAATCTTATATAACTTTTTTTTTATGTTTTAAATTTCTTTTTCACAATAGAAATCATTTATAAATGCAATCATCGTTGGGTGAAAACCTTAACTTTTTTTTTTTTATTATGGGATTGCTTTTTTGGGATGAGTTTTTAGTTTTTTTTTTGGGGACCATTAAAGGGTAACCCAAAAAACATTTTAAATACAGTTTTGTTGGGGGCGTTTTGGGCAAAATACAGGGGATTATGAACTTTTTTTTTTTTTATTTTTTTAAAAGCAGTCACTGTGTTATTAATTATAAAACTTTTCAATCTAAAATATTTTTTTATGTTTTTCTGCTTTTAACCCCAATAGAAAAAACTTTTTTTTCAAGAAAGGAAAATTCCCCTTTGTACATCAACATAGTCTGAGGGGCCATAAAATTTTTTTTTTTTTTCTGTACATGGGAAAGTGTAGGGGCTTTTTTTTTTGCGGGATGATTGACATTTTTCCCTTTGGATCCCTTTTTGGGGGGACAAGGCTTTTTGATTTTTTTTTAAAACCATTTTTTTTGGGAAAGCAAAATGAAAAAAATTCTTGCAATCCCCATTTTTAAATGTTTTAATTTATTTTTAAAAGGGGGTCACTGTGCAGTATACCTGACAAGGTTTAGTTTTTCCTGGGGTCAATAAAGATTATGGTGATACCCAATTTATATTTGTGTTTTTTTTATTGAAGCGCTTTAAAAAAAAAAAATGTTTTTTTTTTTGTGTAAAAAAATATTTTATGCATCCCCTATCCCTTTTGATAGCCATAACCTTTTTTTTTTTTCCCGTATACAGACTGTGTAAGGGTTTTTTTTTCGGGTGACTGACATTTTAATTGGCACCAAATGCATTTACCCGATTTTTTGATTCCATTTTACGTGCTGTGGGATGAACAAAAATCGCAGTTCAGTGATTGTTTATTTTTAGGGCGTGTCCCCACGGCACGGGTTTGCGGCTGTTTTTTCAGACGGTTTTCGGTTTTGTAGACCGTCTGAAAAACCGGGAGCAAACGGGAAAACACCGGCCGGGTATGGAAAAACCCGTTGGGAGCATTCCCCCACTTTTCAAACCGGGCCCACGCCCCCAAAACAATTTAACAAGTTTATTTTCCCCTTTTTGTCCTTTTTTTTTTGGGTGGAAAAAGGAAAAATTCAATTGGGGGAAAGGGGGGCTTTTTCCCCCCCTCTCCCCGGGAGAAAAAAGGGCCCCCCCCCGGGGGCCCCTTTGGGGGCAGCATTTAAAAAAGGACAAATTTTTTCCTTTGCCGGGGGGAAAGGGGCCCTTACAGTGTTCACTGTGCAGGTTTAAATTAAACAGATAGATTTAAGGGCCGGTCCCTTTTTGTGGCGATAACCCCAAAAATGATTTTTTTTTATCTTTTTTTGAAAGGCGATTGGGGTTTTTGAAAAGAAAGGGAAAAAGGGGATTGTACAGGCTTTTTTTTTTATTTTCGTGTTTTGTGTTTTTAAATGTTTTTTTTCCTTTTTTTTTTTCCCTTTTTTAAACCTTTTTTTTTTTTCTTTTTCCCATAGGGGATTTTGTATCAAAATAGAGATCATAAAGAGGGAGAACTGCTCTTTTACTGGTCTCTTGGGAAAAATTTTTAGTCACCATGCCCGCAATGCCCACATGTTATTAAAAACACTCCCGGACTTTCAGGGACCCGGGCACAGCAGGGGGAAAAAGGGGGAAAGCAAAGATAAAGCCTTTTTTACCACGGCTCCTTTAGAAATTTTTGTGCATGTTTAACCCCCGTTTCCCCAAAATAAGACAGTGTCTTATATTAATTTTTGCCCCCTAAAAAACGGGGCTAAGACCCTTTTTTTTAGGGGGTGTTTTATTTTTCTATGAACAATATGGGTTTGGGGGCCTGGGAAAGAAAAGTGGCCAATTTAGGTTTTAAAACCTTGATTTAAATGCCAAGGGTTTTGCACATGGGGAGGAAAAAATCCAATTTCAAGGGTTACATTTTTTAAAAGGAAAAACACTGGGAAAAAGTGACTGGAGAAGGACTTGGGGAAATCCTTTGTGGACAGTAAAAATTAATTGTAGCAGCCCGTGTCAGGCAGCCCTGCCAACAAAAAGGATCATGGGGGCATTAAAAGGGGGATAGATGCACATGATGAAACAAATTTTTCCCCCCATTTATACAATGGGCATGGGAAGACCAAAAAATGGAATAAATTTTGGACAGTTTTGGGGACCAGTGCACAGGGAAAAACCTTGTAAAAGCTTGAACAGGGACAAAGGGGGCAACAAAAATAATAAAAGGAAATTTTGGGTTTGGGCTACAGTTTCCCCCGAAAGAATTTTGCAAGATTTTGGGTTATTTTCTTTAGAGAAAAAAACGGGTTCGGGGGGATAATACTATGGGGTTTTAAATATATTAAGGGGCCCAAAAATAGAGAAATTTTTCCCAAATTTAAAAAATACCCATGACTGTACTAGAACAAAAGGGGGGGGGCCCCCTATTCCTTGGGGGAAAGAAAGTTTCTACATAAACATAGAAAGGGGGTTCTTTTTTGTAAAAAGCAGTGAGATGGGGGGAACTCACTAAACCCAAAGGGAAAATTTTCCCTGGTGAATTCACTAACCCAAAATTTTCAAGAAAGGGGTTGGGGTATTTCCTGGAGCATAAAAAATATAACAAGTTTTTAGTTTAAACTGGGGTTTTGATAAGGGTTTTTATACAAATTTCCCAGATAATAAATATAACAACGTTTAGTTACCGGGAATTCTTTGGGGAAAGGGGCGGGTACATTTCTAGATTGGAATAAATATAACAATAAATTTGTGGAAACCGGGATTCGGAGATTTTGGGGCTGGATTCATTTCTAGATGTTTTAAAAATTATAACAATTTATAGTAAACCAAGGGTTTTGGGAAAAGGTTTTGGAGACATTTCTAAAATGTAATAATAAAAAAGTTTTTAGAGACCAAGGGTTCTGGAGAAAGGGGCCCGAATACAATTTCTAGATGTAATAATAAAACAAGTTATAGGGGACCCCCCGGGATTTTTGGAGAGGGGTCTGGATACATTTTTTAGATGTAATAATATAAAAAGTTTTTTAGTGAAACCCGGATTTTGGAAAGGTCCCGGAGGGGAATTTTCTAGATGTAATTAAAAATAACAATTTATATGACCGGGGTTCTGGAGAAGGGGCTGGATACATTTTCAAAATTAATAATAAAACAATTTATAGTGACCCCCGGGTTCCCGGGGAAGGGTCCCGGCTACATTTCTAGATGTTAAAAATATAACAATTTTTTTATAGTCCCCGTTTTCCCGGGAAAAGGGTTTTTTTTATGGATACATTTTTTAATTAATAATAAAAACAATTTTATGGGTTAGGGGGTTTTCTGGAAAAAGGGGTTTTGGAAAACATTTCAGATGAATAATAAAACCCAAGTTAAGTGCCCCCGGGTTTCTGGAAAAAGGGGTCGGGAGACTTTTTCTAGATGTAAAAAATATAAAAAATTATGGGGAACCAGGTTTCCTGGGGGGTTTCGGGAAAAATTTCTAATTTTAATATAACAGTTATAGTACCGGGAACGGGGAAAAGGGGCCCGGATACTTTTTCCCTAGATTAAAAAAAATAATTATAGTCCCCGGGAAAACCTTGTGAAGGGTCTGGATACATTTTTTAGATTTTAAAAAAATTTTAACAAAAATAGTGCCCGGGGGAATTCGGGGGGGGGGTTTCTTTTGGACCCGGGGTTTTTTTCCCTAATTGCCAGATTGGATCGGGAAGGTTTTTTTTTCCCCTAACATGAGGAAAATTTGGGCTTCATTTTTCCCTTTTACTGATCAACTATTTAAAAATTTGAATTTAATGTTAAAAAAAAAACCCCACATTTTTTAAATATATTTGCATCCCTTTCTTCACAAACTCAAAATAACACAAAACTCTAATTTAAAAACAAAAAAATTTTTATTTTCGGGGGGGTTCCTTTTTTTTGGGCATTTTTTTTTATAGGGCCCCAATTATTTTTGTTTTTTTTTGAAGATTTGATGCTGTGGATTTTGTATAGCTATATAAATGGAAAAATAACCATCCGTGTGTTTAACCCCTTAACGACCGCGCACCGGCTTTTGACGGCGGGGCCCGGTTGGGGGGCGTTCGTCTGCAGCGATATCTTTTAAATCGCTGGCGACAACGGGGGTTTTCGGCGCCCTTTCCCACTGCGGGTGGGATCGGGCTGAACTACACAGCCCCGATCCCAAGCAAATTTCCCGCAGGGATCGGGGGGGAAAGGGAAAACCCCCGCCAAAACCCAGCTTTTTAACCCTTTGATTGGGCGGTGCTTTCCGCAGCCAAACAAAGGGGTCCCCCCCCCCCCCGCTCCTTCGGTGAAACGGGAAAACCCGGGACCCACAAAAGGGCCCGGGGGCGGGGCACATCACTTTTGGGGACCTAGCGTGGGGCCCCCAAAATTTTTTGTGTATGAACCAGTGAAATTTGGGCGCACTGTGTGCTTCCTAATCACTGCTTTTGGGCAGACTACACAGATTAGCAGTTTAGCATATAGAATATGCTAAAAACTTTTCTTTAATTTAAAAAAAATTTTAAAAAAATGTTTAAACAGTTCTCCTTTTATGGAGTTTAAAAAAAAAGTACAAAAAAAACAAAAAAGTGGAAAAAAAAAAGAATAAAAAAAAAAAAAAAATTTAAAAAAAAAATAAAATTTAATAAAAAAAAAATTTACATAAATTACACGCACAAAAAAAAAACCCACACATATTTGGTATCCCCCCACGACCTAAAACCTTAGAAAATTTAAACTAACAAGTTTTTTAATTGGGGAAAGTTTAAAGGGGTAAAAAAAAAAAGAAAAAAACAAAAAAAAATTTGGAAAAAAATAAAAAAAAATACTGCAATTATTTATAAGTGTACTTAAACTATTCCCTTATAAAGTACAACTTGTCTTAAATAAAACGAGCCTCATCCAAACTGCGTCTTGAAAAAATAAAAAAGTTACAACTGTTTTAAATGCAAGGAGGCCAAAACTAAAAAAATGTTCTGGTCATTAACTACTTTTCAGGCGTTCGGCTTAAGGGGTTAAAGTTGATTTCCACAGCTAATTTTACAACAATTTTGGATAAGTGCCATTTCACTGTTGCTATTTGGAAAAACACATGAAACCTACAGTGTTTCTGCTGCATAAATTGCAAGAGATTTAAAAATCTGTTCTGCATGTCAATTTCCAAATGGTTCCATGATTTTTCCACAGACCATGGATGCAATTTCTTAAAATGTTTTTCCCAATTTTCTTGCTGGAACTGTATAGTTGTGATTTTGCCACTCCCAATTCAATGGCAAATGGCCATAGAATGGAGGCTTTACATTGCAGGGTTATTACACGTAAAATAGGTTAAAACTTCTGCCAGAAGTACGGGCATCCTTGAGGATGGAACTATTTGGATGAATATATTTAATAGGAGTAAAAATACAAATTAAAGATGTTATACAAATGTAATGTATTTTAATTAATAAATGCTAACTCAAGAAAAACAGACATTCATCTCTCATGAGGTTTCTAAGAATTTGCATTGACCTACTTATTTTGCAAACATCTATAAGGCCCACATTAGCACTAGTGGTTTGGAAAGACGTATCTCAGATGTCTAAATTATTGAGAAAAGATATCATTTTTGATTCAATTCGTTTAGTCATATATATTTATTACAAGATATAGCAGTTTTGACATCGGTTTAAAGTGGTTTAACTAATGTTGTTTGTCTGAAACATAATTTACAACTGTAAGGGACCAGTCAGGGGACACACAGAGACACAGAGTGAGGCCCTGACCGTGTCCCAACCCTGTTTCCTCCTTTTGGGGGGTACCGACTCCTTAAAAAAAGGGTCGGCCCCAACCAAAGACTGAAGACTACACTGAATACGTGGGAACCAAACACAGACAAAAAAATACAAAACACAAAAAAGGGAATGCAGGCAAGCAAGTTGGCAAAGCGGGAGCGCGAACAAAATCAGGGGAGAAAATAGTCGAACCCAAGACCGAGTAGGTAACCAGAAAATCCAACAAAGACGGGCAAGCAGAAAGTAGGAAAGACCCAAATAACGGGGCACAGGGGGAACAGAAGGGGAACCTTAAATAGAGAACGGGTGAACACAACAAGGTGATGGGGGAAAAGAACAAAAGCCGGATAGGGAAACAAAGCTTCAATCAAGAGGAACACAGTTTAAACTAAAAGGGTGCTGGGGGGATTCCTGGCCACGGCTTTGGGCCATAATCAATAAACACACAGGAAGGAAAACTCATTTCACACGAAAAACCAAAAATACAAAGCATTATGTAAAAAAACCCACGTTTCCGTCGAAACCCGGGGCCGGCGACCAAACTCAAGCTGGGGGCTGTCGGGCATGATCATGACAGACCCCCCCCCCCCAGGGGGGGCCACCGGACCCCCCGCCCCCTCCGGTTACCAGGTGGGCTTTGTGAATTTCCCCCCCTTTACCCTTGGGAGTAAAAATTTTACTGTGGGACTCAAAAGACGGACCTTTTTGGTCAAAGGGATGTTTTTACGTTTGTTTTATTGGGGCATTTTTTAAAGGGCTTATGATCCTGGCCCAGACTTGCATAGTCGTTTACTGGCGGATTCAATTTTTAGTTTCAAAACCTGTAAGGGCAAAAATGAGTGGAAATCATCGTCACAGCAAAAGGGGAGCTTGCTCGGGGGGGAGCAGAACTGGTGTGTCTGTATCGAGGCACAAGTTTCTAAAAATTCACGGTGGCGACAACACTCCCGGAAAAAACAATATTTTCAGGGTTCCCAATACTGGGTACATAGTTTCTCGCTCCGGGCAGATAGTTGAGCTCTGCCCCTGGAGAGAGTCTATATGCAAACATCCGCTGGGCAAGACATTTACCACCACGTCCCTCAAAAGCCCCCTTTAAAAAAACGGAATTACCTTCAAAATGTCATAGTATAAATTACAGACTACCAAATGATGCACTCCCTAGAAGAGAACCCCACACCTTCCCCCCCTTTTTTATAAAACTGGGGTGGTCCTCCACAACACAGGATTAGGAACGGACCAGGGTAACCCAAGAATAAATCCGCATGATTTCTCCATGACAAAAAAGAAAGTTTTTCGGTAGCGAACTCCAACATCAAATGCTCTCAGAAAACTATTTATACTTCCTCCATTAGGAAGGTAGAATCATACTAGAAACTGAAAAAGGGAGAACCAAGGGAATATTCCAACCCCAAAGCTTGAGCAACAGCCCGCTGATAAAACTACTGCACACCTGAGTCAATCATAGCCACAAAAAAACCTTTTTAACTAAAACCAAGGTTAACGGGCAAAACAAACTTGTTTTCACGAAAAAGGTCCCCGACCCCCAGTTTACCCCGAAAATTGCTCGGGGCCTTTGTTGTTTCCTCGGGGTGCCCTTGGCCTATGGGGCATTTTCCTCAAAAATGATCCGGTTTCCAAAAAAAAGGCACAATGCTTCCCAACCGGTGCCCCTCCTCCTGGGGGCCAGATTGCAACCCAACACCATGGTTTTCTTCTTCAGAAAGAGAGGGGGAGATGGAAAAGAAGAACTCCCCAAAGAATTAGAAGGGGGTTTTTTACGGGAAAGCCGACTTGAGCTGTAAACCCAAACCCCCCTTCTTTTCCTGCGCTCCCCCTTATCTTCGTAAATATTTACGGCTAAAGTCATAATCATTTAGGGTCTCAGGGTTGGGTGGCTGACCATAGAATTTTTTCACATCAAACCCCTTCCTGAAAGGGGGGTTTTTGGGGGTTTTGGTCAGACCCCCCGGCCCCAATGTACACCATTGGCGGAACCTGAACAAGTCTTTCGGCCAGCGACGGGCCTTTGCGAATAGATAACAGCTAGATCGCCCATTTGCACGGTTGGGGTTATCATAAACGGCCCAACTAAAAAAAATCGTCCACTGATCTCCACTCAGGGTTCAGGGGTATCGCAACCCCCACTCCTGGGTGGGGCCCCGAAGGAGAGACACAACAAATTGCCCACTCTTTTTCCGCCTCATGGAAAAAAAATTGAAGCGAAAAAATAATACAGGATTCCCGGGGTTCCGAAAAAGTCAGATTACCATCGAAACAACCGGGAGCAGCACTTAGATTTCTGACGGGTGCTAGGGAAACCACAGGGGGGAGGTGGGACCAGATGGGATGGGAGTCCCGTACCGGGATCTTATGGGGCCAACCTGTGAAATTAGAAACAAAAGCCCCCCATGCCCTGAAAATTGGGGGCGCAACTCGTCCCAACGGGACATGCCGACAATCGTGCCAAGTTGAACCGCCGGGGGATTACGGAATATGGGCCGTTATAATGTAAGGGACCCGTCAGGGGCCAACCGGAAGAACAGACAAATGAGGCCCCCACGCGGGCCCAACCCCCTGTCCCTGCCTTTGGGGGTAACCCGACTCCTTAAAAAGGGCGCCCCAACCAAAGACTGAAGACTACCGAAACGTGGGAACACAAGAACAGACAAACAAATACAAAAAAACAATAAGGGGGAAACAGCAAGCAAGGTTCAGCAAGCGGGCAGCGCGACAAAATCAGAGGGGGGGAAAAAATCAAACCAACCGATCAGGTAAACCAGAAAAACCAACCAAGACAGCAAACAAAAGGGAAAAAGGGAAAAACCAAAATAAAGGCACAGGGGACAGGAAGGGGAACCTTTAAAAAGAAACTGGGGAACACAGAGCAAGGATGGTGAAAGAACAGAAAGCCCAAAAGGAAACAAACTGTCAATCAAAGGGAAAAAGATTAACTAAAAGGGTGCTGGAGATTCCTGGCCACGGGCTTTGGGCCGTAATCAATAAACACCAGGAAGGGAAAGACCAGTTTACACGGTAACCAAGAAAAACAAAGCATTTTTGTCAAAAACCACGGTTCCGCCAAAGGGCGTGGGCCGGGGACCCGAAAAACCCAACTGGGGGTTTCGGCATGATCAGACAAAAACAGGACGAAATTCCTTTGTAAGTCCAATTAAAAAGGCAACCAAAAAATTTTTTCTTCAAACACACTGCCAATTTGGGGGTAACTGACCAATTATAATAAAGGGCTTGGTCCCCATAAAAAGCATGGAAGTGGGCAACTCTGGAAGCTCGCCTCACTTTTTACCAATCGTTGCAAAGGGTTTCTATCTTAAGGGGGGGAAACCCGATCAAAGTGTAGGGGGTTGTGTTTTTTAAAAGCTGATGTGCTGTTCATCAAAAGAGGTATATAGGGGGGAAGTAGAAAGAGCAAAGAAGTGAAGGGGGAAAAATACTGTGGAGAGCGATTGTGTCAAGTATCGCTCGGGTCAATAGTCGATATCGGCAATTATCAAGACGGATTTTCCCATAGTCGATAATAATTATCGCCGATGACCATTAAAATCTAGGGGGGGGCAACAACCACCCATTCTTACACCCAAACAGGCGGGGGAAGCTGGAATTAACATCCACAAAAGAAAACGGGTACCTGCTACTTCTTAGGGAAGACGATTTGGCAACAAGGTCACAGAAAAAAATCACAGACCATTTTCTACCCTTCTTTTTACCAAGCCGACCCTTTTAAAACCGCAGACCCACAAAATTTAAAAAATACCGAAGGCAGTATTATTTGAACCATCTTTACTTGAACTGACATTGTTTTTTCCCTGGGGGCCACACATGAGCCCCAAACCTGCATGGCCCCCCAGATTAAAAAAAATGCCGGGGAAAAAGGGTTTTTTGAACCCATTTTAGTTAAATGGACATTGACATACCTGTTCTTCCGTAACATGACCCAAAAAACCCGTCGGCCCACAGATTTAAAAATGCCCAAAAAAGTATCTTTGAACAGATTTCCCTTAAATGGACATTACTACCATTTTCCTGTAAAAGCACTACCCAAAAACCCAGAAAATTTTGGCAATAGAATAAAATAAATTTAAAAAAAAACCTCTTTTCCATTATTTTGCTTGCTAGAGCTACTTGCCATTCTACGGTACATTTTTTCCCCCCCTGACATTTTAAAAGTGAACAAAAAGAAACAAGCCCCAGTAGGGCAACAAGGCCTTTTGAAAATCCTGCATTTTAAAAATGCAAGTGGGGTTTAAGGAAATACTGATAAGGCGGGTGAGGCTTTAAAAGGGATCACGCGGGGTTCATCAAGGCCGAGGGCCGTGACTGGAGGGCGAGGAGCTTGACTGCTGGGTGCAGTTGCATTAACCACTAAAACAGATTTGGGGACGCTGTTCGTTGCGAGATTCAAAAAGGGCCCTGACCCAGCGGGCAGCCTGACGGGCCGCAACCGACATCCCTGGCTTGCCCGGTTTCGCCAGCACGGAAAGGGCACCTTTCTCGCCTCACCTCCATGTGCAACCCCCCCCCTTTTGCTCGCTTACCACCTAATTTCGCTCCATGTTCAAAAATAAAAATTTGAGAATATGGAAGAGTTTACAACTGCCGTGGGACTAGGAATTTAATTTTTTTAACAACTATCATACAAGTGCACTAATGCCCCCCAAACTGAGATTACCAAACGCAATTAAACTATTCAGAAGTTACAAAAGGGTGAAAATTGCTTTTTGCAGCAATGACACATGAAACATTACTAGAAAAAATTCTGATCCTAATACAATACAAGGTGGGCCCCTTTGAACAAAAACTTGGCTGCCCAAAATGAAAAAACTTATTTAAAGTTAAAAAGGAAAAAAAGGGGGGTTTTGCACCAAGAAATACACCTCATTACTAGAAAATTTTGTATCCAATGAATTTTCAAAAAATGGCTCTTTGAACAAAACCGGGCTGCACAAAAAAAAAAAGGGAAAATTCACAAAAAGTTTGAGTTGTGCTGGGCCCCAAAATGGTAAAAAAAAAAGGCATTTCAATGCAGATTCAAAGCAAGTTGGCGCACAATAAAAACCCTCCTTTTAAAAGCCTGCTTGCCTGCCTGTCTGTGTTCGTCCCCACCCCCCACCCACTTCCGCGGCTGTAAAAAGCGCTAGATGTTCTTAAAAAGCCCTTCTCACTAAAATAAGAACTAAAATTCTCTAATCACCTATATTCAAAAGTTCAAGTAAAAGCATGTAGTCTTATGAATAAAGAGAACATTCTCTGAGCTGACTGTTTGAGAGAGACCTAGCAAACCATTCCTTTCTCTGTGAGAGACACGAAAAAAGATGCTAAAGAACAGGGGAAAAGCTTTCTATCAAAACAAGGTCATGTATTTTTTCCAGCCCCAAAAAACCTACACACACAGCATGACTTTGCACAACCCCGCTCACCCTTCCTAAAAACCTAAGCTGATTTTGCCCGGCCCGCCAAAATGACAGGAAGCGCCGAAAATGGCGCAATAGTAAAAGATTATCTGCATATTGTCATCTCAAATATCGCGTGATCGGAAATTTCCGATCAGCCTAAAAATCGTGCGATTTCAACTTTATCGACTATAATCGCTCATCCCTAGTTAAGACCTTGAAGGTTACTTCAGGTTGTACTAGGTTCAAGGGGGTGTACTAGGTTCAAGGCAGGAGGGGCATGTGAAGTGGAGAAAGTGGAGAAGGTAAGCAGGTTGCGGTCAGAAATAGGGAGAGGAGAGTTTGAGAAGTTAGATAAGGGGTCTTGCAGCTATATACATAGTATGGTTGAAAAAAGGCAGATGTCCATCAAATTCAACCAAGGGTGGGGAAAGATGTTCACACAATGCTTCTTGGTTGGTTTTTAAGAGTTAAAAAAAAAGCTTAGAACATGTTCATTCTTACGTCATATTCCACATGGAGAATGTACTATTGCGGTCCATGATGATAGCTAAAATCCTAGTGCAAAACGCTTCAGAAAACATTCCAAATCCACATTAAATACTTGCTGAAAACCACTTTGTCTGACACGGTTTAGAACAGTAGAATCCAACAAATACATTTTACTGTTCGCTTAGATGTACTCTAAGGAGTTTGAAAAGTGAAGTCAATAAACTGAATATAATGTGATCAAAAAGTCACAAGTACCCCAAAATTAGAAAAAATACAAAGCTACAGCCTGTACTGCAAAGGCTCTTGTATGGCTCCATAAACAGGAAAAAACTAAAAAAAATTATTGCTTTCAAAATGTGACTACACGAAAAGTATTTTTTATGCTAAATTAGTAAACCATAAAAAAATACAAATTTGGCATTTTGTGTGTTTTATCGACCTGTAGGTAACATCAATTATATCACATAGTGAACATTGCAAAAAACAGTTCCAGAATTGCTATTTCCTGTTCATCCAGCCTCTCCAAGAAGACTAAAGTGATTCAAAAGTTCATGTACCCCAAAATAGCACCAATGAAAGCTACAACTCTTACCACAAAAATAAACCCTCAAACATCTCTGTCAACACAAAAAAAGAAAAGTTATGGCTCATATAATGTGACAACACAATATCAAATGGTTTTTTTAAAAAACGGTGTCCAAAAGTAGTAAAACTGTAACCGTGCTGACCCACAGAATAAAGGCATCATGTTATTTGTGCCACAGAGTTAACTGTACTACATTTAAAATGTAAAAACAATATTGGAATTGCTTATTTTTATCTTCTATCCCCAGAAAGTGTTAAAACAAGTTAATCAATATGAAGTGGAAAATTACACCTCATCGCACAAAAATAAAAAACAAGACCTCATACAATTAAAGGGGATTTATCGCTTCATCAGTTCATCTGTTTCATTATACTTTCAGTTTCTCAGCTCTTCCAATCCAGGGGCGTTTCTTCCCCTCCCAGCTGGGTGTTTCTTAACTGAAGGGGGAGGACATCATCCCCCCTTCACTGTTCATACTCGCTCCCGAGTCAGTGTGTTTGTTTGAGATCAGTGGGAGGGGACAGCACATTCCTGCTCTTCCCACCCCCCTTTCTGTCTGAGTCCACACGTCACTGTGTCGTACCTCTCCCTATGCAGTCTTATTTTGTAAGAGCTGAGTTTTTTTACATACCACAGGCCTACATTCAGTCTAGACAGTCTTCTATGAACTCAGAGCACTGATCTCTTCTCCTCTCACAGCTGGAGGTTTAGTACTTTTGAATCCAGTCTTCTATGAACTCATCCAGAGCAGCACAGATCTGTCTCCCTTCTATGTTTACACACAGGAGAATTAGGCACCAAGCACTATTCTACTGTTTTCTGATTGTAGAAGCAGCTACAGTGTTACTGTGCAGCTCCTGGCTGTACAGAGTGAAATGTTGCCAGCCTCTTATTCTGAGTGAGAGAGGCAGGAATGCACACTCCCGTGAATATGACCGGGTGCCAGACAGAATGTAAATTAGTGGAACCGTCAGCCAATGAAATGAAAGGAGGAGGAATCCAACCAGCACTGGGGAACAGTGTTTACACAAAACGAAGATGAGGGGACAGTGAAAACACGACAGCTTTACAAATGACATTCAACAGCCAGATATATACAATATTGTAACATTTTGCAGCCAGCAGTTTAACACATTACTTCCAACACACTACAATCCCCTTTCTCCTTGAAGAAAAGCATATGACCATGAACAACAGATCAATAACAATAATTAACAGTATGAAAAAGTTATGGAAAAACACCAAACACTGTAAACTCCTGTCCATACACAGTGTCTTTAAGGTAAGCCGGCGGATTTATTGTTCACTTTGCTCTTGGCAATTCTGAATTGGATGATTGTGTCAGAATCACTCGAAGTACTACTGCAACTTTGTGCTGGTTCACAGTCCTTCAACGCTTTCTGAATCAACAAATTCCTTCACGAAAGATGGATTCCGCACTTTTGTATTTCCATCTAAATCCTTCAGAACTACTTGAGTGCCCCTTTATCCTTCAAAAATAAGGCTCTGGTTCAAAAAATAGAGACAGTTTGTTAAACCGATCATTCTGAAGCAACACTATTTCCTTGTGTAAGGCCACTAGTTTGACAATGGCGGCGATGGTTTGCGTACCGTTTGGCTCAGATCTTCCTTTCCCCATCAATTTCCCTGAAATTTTCCAAATCTGTGGGAGAAGATGCCACGATGTCTGGTTCTTTGGTCCTGAATTTACGACCACCAGGGTTCGCTTCTGGCGTTCCACTTCCCCGTTAGCTTGTGGCCAGTATGGGGTTGTACGATGGTATTCAATGGCATTTGATTTTAGATAATCCTGAAATTCCTGAGAAATTAACTGGGCACCGTTATCGCTCACAATCAGTTTAGGCAAACCATGAGAAGCAAAGATGCACACTAACCCCTCAATTACGGTTGATGAAGTTACTTTAGTGAGAACGCCGCTGGAAGAAAACCCACTCCACCTCTGACTTCACCTCATACAATCACTACACACATTTAAATCTGCACTCACCTCAGCCAAACAGGATTATTTCACCAATCTCATATCCTCTCTGTCTCACAACCCCAGACAACTTTTCAACACCTTCAACTCTCTCCTCCGTCCACCAGCACCGCCTCCCCCATCTATCCTTTCTGCAGATGACTTTGCCATTTACTTCCTACACAAAATCAACCTCATCAGAAACAGCTTCAGCCCACAGTCCCCAGCACCCTCCTCTATATCCGCACAATGCTCTTCCCCCTTAACTTGCTTCCCCACTGTTACTCACGACAACCTTTCCTCTCTACTGTCCAAATCCAACCTCACTACCTGTAATCTTGACCCACTGCCATCCCACCTCATCCCAGACCTTAGCACTGTTATCATCCCAGCCCTCACCCACCTGTTCAACCTATCGCTAACCTCTGGCATCTTCCCTTCCTCTTTTAAACATGCTACTATCACCCCCATCCTTAAAAACCATCCCTTGACCCCTCCTGTCTGTCCAACTATCGCCCCATCTCACTGCTCCCTTTTGCTTTCAAACTCCTCGAGCAGCACGTCTATCTTCAGCTGTCCTCCCACCTCTCCTCCAACTCTCTCCTTGACCCACTACAATCTGGATTCCGACCCAACCACTCCACTGAAACCGCCCTAACCAAGGTCACCAACGATCTAGTAACTTCCAAAGCCTCACACCACTACTCTGTGCTTCTCCTCCTAGACCTGTCCTCTGCCTTTGACACTGTTGACCATTCCCTCTTGCTACAAATCCTCTCATCCTACAGCATCACGGACTTGGCCCTCTCCTCGATCTACTCATATCTCACTGATCGGACATTCAGCGTCTCTCATTCTCGCTCCACCTCCTCCCCTCAGCCTCTCTCTCTTGGTGTCCCCCAAGGGTCAGTCCTGGGCCCACTACTCTTCTCTATCTACACTCTTGGCCTCGGTCAGCTCATAGCCTCACACGGCTTTCAATACCACCGGTATGCTGACGATACCCAACTCTACATCTCTGGCCCAGATGTCACCTCTCTACTCTCCCGGATCCCTGACTGTCTGTCCTCCATTTCCTCCTTCTTCTCCTCCCGTCTCCTAAAACTAAATGTGGAGAAAACAGAACTCATCATCTTCCCACCGTCCCCCTCCATCCCTCCACCTGATCTCTCTATCTCAGTCAATGGCTCTCCACTGTCACCTGTTCCGCTAGTCCGCTTCCTTGGGATAATCTTCGACTCCTCTCTGTCCTTCAAACCACACATCCAAGCCCTTGCTTCTGCCTGCCGCCTCCACCTGAAAAATATTTCTTGCATCCGCTCATTCCTCAACTTCGGCTCTACAAAAATGGTCATCCACGCCCTTGTCATCTCCCGCCTTACCTACTGCAACATACTTCTCTGCGGCCTCCCATCTATCACTCTTGCTCCCCTTCAATCCATCCTCAACTCTGCTGCCCGTCTTATTCACCTCTCTCCTCCCTACTCCTCTGCCAATCCCTTCACTGGCTACCTTTTGCCCAGCGAATTCATTTCAAGCTACTAACCATGACCTACAAGGCTCTCCATAACCTCTCCCCTCCATACATCTCTGCCTTAATCTCCAGATCCTCCCCTCCTACAATCTCCGTTCCTTACAGGACCTTCTTCTCTGTTCTCCTCTTACCAGCTCCTCACATAACCGTCTCCAAGACTTCTCCCGTGCTTCCCCCACGTTCTGGAACTCACTGCCCCAACACATCAGACTCTCTCCCACCTTCCCCAGGTTCAAAAGCAACCTGAAAACCAATCTCTTCAGGACTGCCTATAACCTACAATAACCTAGCAGCCACTGGGCTACCCCAAAAACATGTCTTCCCCTCACCTTCTGTCTCTCTCCTCCTCCAATGTAGATTGTAAGCCCTCGCAGGCAGGGCCCTCACTCCCTCTGTGCCTGTCATAGGTCTTTCACTGTTATCATTGTACTTGTTTGACATATTTATGTAACCTCCCTTTTTGAATGTACAGCGCCCTGGAATCAATGGCGCTTTAAAATAAATAATAATAATAATAATAATAACTACCACCTCTTGCCACCTTAAATATTAGTCCACAACAACTAAGAGATGGTGTCCAGATGGGATGTCACACAGATCAGTAGCCAGATCTTCCCATGGTCCCCTAGGTAGAACAGTATGTGTTACTGGTTCTGGTTTAGGTTTGCTGCCCACCAGTTGACAGGCTCGACATGAGGAAACCATACGTTCCACATCCTTGTCGATTCTTGGCCACCAAACTTTTTTTGCATAATCGTTGTTTGGCTCGCACAATACCTTGGTGGCCCTCATGGCCTAAGTGCAAAGTTTGTTTTTGTAATTCTTTAGGCATCACAATACGATTTCCACGGAGATCTAATTGTCAAGCAATACTCATTTCATGTTTGATTCTGTGATATCCGGGATCACAATCCTTCCATGTCTCTTGTCTGATACATTTTCTCAACTGTGCAATTTCTGGATATACTGATGGCAATTCTTCAACCTCTTGTGGTGTCACTGCTTGGGGAATGGCTTGTGCAGCAACAAAATGAATGTAAAAAATTCATTAAATGCTTCTTATTTCAAAAATTCCCACCTCCAAGGGACTGCTTTGCATGTTAACTGTCTCAGGGGTTCGCTGATAGTTGCCATATCTGGAATAACCTTTGTGCAGTAATTCACTAACCCCGGCTTTTCAGGGTTTCTGGCATCAGACACAGCCTTAAAGGGGTTTTGCCAAGAAGTGATTTCCTCACCTAACAGGCTGATACTCCCCTCTTGAGCCTTGAAAGAAGGAGCGTTTTGTTTGTGTGTTTAAAAAAACAAGTACCTCCTCTGTGAGATATTCAGTCTCTGTACTTGAGCAAACATATTTGGCTAAACCACAGAGGATAACTGTATTGTGTACGAGCTATATGGGTTTTGTTTTCTGCCTCTTATCTGCTCAGGAGTAAAGATAAGCTCCAAGCAGGCAGCGTTCACTGTCTCCAGACATGGCAGGGAGCGTATGCATGTTTACTCGGATAATTGCATTACAACCAGTGGATTCTCTATACAGCAGACACAGGCTCTGACACAGAAACAAAGCTAGTGCAGATGCCAGTAACATGGCTTTTTTCTCCCCCTCCCTTCAAAGCTCATTCCTGTATCCTGCCATCAGATAAGAAGTGCAAACAATGCAGCTCCTGTCAGCTCCTGGTTGTAGCTAATGTAAACAGTCAGGAAACTAAGGGCATCTAAGTTAGGCTGCAGATCTCACAGGCTACACTTTTTAATCACATATATTTAGAAACGTGATTAAAGACCCATTTTGGAGGATCCCACGTCAACACTAGATCGTGGCAAAACCCCTTTAATCTTACTGTCCTTCAGACCAATCCCTTTGTCAGACAGCACTTGGCCCATGAAAGTCATCTTATTTATGTATTAACCGCAGCCCCTATGGCCATAGCCTCTTATTGGAAATTACCCCACCCCCACCCCTCTTGGGATAGCGGAGGTAATCAGTAGAACAAACCTTCAGTATCATTCAGAATCGTGTCTACTTGTTCCACCTCATTTGGCCACTCATACCAGAAAGAGATGGTCCCATTGGATCACATCTAGATTCTTGAAGTAAACTCTTTGCTTATGGTTACTTAGTATATTGCGCTAAGCCAACATGTTTGGTCTTGCTTTATTATCTCATTTTATAATTTTCCTAGAATAATCATTGAAAACTTTGCACAGAGACTTCAAATATTTCTGCTCTCCAACAGTTAAGATAGACCAGTGTTTCCTTTTCCCCTTTTTGTGATATTCCTCAACCAATTCTTATCGCTACTTATTGAGGCTTCGGTTTGTTTTTTCTTGTTACATTTTTGCATACATAGTTATCGTGTATCTCATGTTTTCATCTGTTTTGTAACTTTTTGCAACTTTAAAAATCGTATGTTTAAAAAAAGAAAGTCATCTTATTTATTTGAAATTTGCACTTCTTCTCATTTAAAGTAAGTCTCCTGTAAGCATTTCAGCATTGCACAGAGACGTCCGTCGTGCTCCTGTGTGTTTGCTCCCCACACAATTATATCATCAGAAATATTATGTGGCCTTCACACCCCTGTAACACTTGCTGAATCACATGTTGAGAGGCCTCAGGTGCTGAGGATACCCCAAAAATCAGTCTCTTGTACCTTAAAAGACCTTTGTGGCTTGAAAATTTTGTAATGACTCTAGAAGTCGGGGTCAATTCAATCTGATGATAACCCCATTTCAAATACAATTTACTGAAGACACTTGTCCCATTCATCTCATGTAGAACATCTTCAATAGTGGGTATTGGTTGTCTTTGTCTGAACATAGCTTGGTTAGCACGTCTCATGTCCACACAGATCCGAATATCAGTTCCCTTTGGTACAACAACTAATGGAGATGTCCAGGGGGTGGTTACTTCCATTGGTTCAATGCTATCAAGTTCCAGTAGTTCTCTAAGTTTGTTCTCCACAGATGATCTCAGTCTACGTGTTGGTTGTGCAATAGGTTTCACATGTGGGTCAATGTGAAACTGTAACTGAAAATCTTTTAACTTTCCAAACACAGAGAAGCAAGCCTTAAATTCCTCTTTCAGTGAAGAAATAGGAGAAATGTTCACATTTGCAGTGTCTGCATCAAGTCCAATCTTTAGTATGCCTGGTTCCATAGCGGTTCTGCGGCCGAGCAGAGGGGGCCCTGTGCTATCCACAACATAGAATTCTGTCCAAATACAGGGGGCTGAAGTGTAGAACTTGCCCTTTAGTTGTAGCGGTGTACTAAAGCCATATGTGTAAATCTGTTTATTGGTTTTGCATAATTTAACCCCCTAATGACCGCGCACCATCTTTTGGCGTCGCTGCAGACTTTGGGGTTAGCGGCGCCCGGCGCCGCAGCTGTGCTGGGATCGTGGATGTACTACACAACCCTGATCCCAGAGCATCTCCTGCAAGCACCAGGGAGCGGGGGGAAACCTCCACATCCCGGTGCTTTAACCCTTTGATTGCGGCGGTGCGTTACCACAGCGCAATCAAAGGGTTCCCCTGCTCTGTCGGGTGATCGGAACACCCGGTCACCCGACAGAGCTTGGGGAACGGCTGCACAGTCAGCCCTGGGGACCTAGAGTGGCCCCAGGGCTGTCTGTGTAAGAAGCCAGTGATCAGGACAGACTGTGTGCTGTCCTGATCACTGCCTGTGTCAGTCTGACACAGATTATATTGTATTAGCATATATGAATATGCTAATACATTACTAAGTGTTAAAAAAAAAATGAAAAACAGTTCTCCCTTCATGGGATTAAAAAAAAAAAGTAAAAAAACATAAAAAGTGAATAAAAAATAAATAAAATAAAAATAAATATTTAATAAAAAATAATTGTGCATACATTACACACAAAAAAAACCTACACATATCAGGTATCCACACAACCATAATAACCTGTAGAATTAATATAACAAGTTATTAAGTGTGAAATGTGAATGGTGTAAAAAAAAAATTAAAAAACTAAAAAAATTTTAAAAAATTCTGCAATTATTTATAAGTGAACTTAAACTATTCCCCCATAAAGTACAACTTGTCTCGAATAAAACGAGGCCTCATACAACTGCGTCATTGAAAAAATAAAAGTTACAACTGTTGAAACGCAAGGTAAAAAAGCTAAAAAAATGTTCTGGTCATTAACTACTTTTCAGGCGTTCGGCTTAAGGGGTTAAGGTGATTTTCGCTGCTTTTTCGAGTGTTCCAGTAAGCTAAGTCCATAACATTGCAGGTATCTCCAGAATCAATCAATACAGTGAAGTCAATAACACCAATCTTAATGGGTAATGTCCCAGCTTGCCGCGAGCCCTGCGACAATATGTGTTCACAATCAGTTTCTTGATCTGCAGCTATAACATTTACGTTTACATGTAATCCTTTGGTTTTATTTGCTGGGGTTGCACTTCTACACACAGCTGCAAAGTGTCCCATCTTTCCACAGGCAAAACACATTTTATTCTGTACCACAGTGCAGTCCTGGCTTGTCCACCCCCTCTGCCACATTTACTACAGGTTACAGGGACAGTCCTTTCTTTTCTATTCTTAGTGGCCCTATTCTCATAGGCAGGATTGGACATTGCATTGATTGATGCAGTCTCTTTGTTTTCAATGTGCAGGGCCTGTAGCTCAGACACCTCAATGGCACTTGCAATCTCTTGCAGACTAACAAGAGTGAGACATCTGGGGGACATGTATGGAACTAGGAGCATCGAAGTTCCTTTTCTCATCTTTTTTTCAGTGCATAATGCGCTTGAATGTATGAAAGTGGTTTTTCTACGTTCATAAATGGTGCCTAACGTTCATTGCACCTCGCTTGTGTGTTTGGCGCATCATGGAACTTAAAAGGGTTTTGACAAGAAGTGAGTTCCTCCCCTAACAGGCTGATACTCCCCTCTAGAGGCTTGAAAAAAGGGGCGTTGTGTTTCTGTGTTTAAAAAAACAAGTACCTCCTCTGTGATGTCATCGCTCCACCTCCCATGCACGCTCCTGATATTTAGTCTCTGTAGCTGAGTAAACATTGTTTGGCTAATCCACAGGGGATAACTGTATTGTACACAGGAGAGAAGATAAGCTCTGAGCAGGCACAGTTCTTTCATTTGTTCACAAACTGATGCAGGGGGGGGGAGGGCTGAGCAGGGATCAAGGGAGCGTCTACATGTTTACTCAGATAATTACATTACAACCAGTTGATTCTCTATACAAAACACAAGACTCAGGATATTTTCTCCCCAGTCCCTTCAAAGCTTGTTCATGTTCCCTGCCATCAGATAAGAAGTGCAAACAATGAAAGCGCGGCCAGTTCAGCTCCTGGTCGTATCTAATGTAAACTGTCAGGAAACTAAGGGCATGTAAGGAAGGCTGTAGATTTCACAGGCTTCACTTTTTTTAATGACATATATTTTACAAAGTGATTAAATACCCATTTTGGAGGATCCAACGTCAACATTAGATCGTGGCAAAACCCCTTTAAGTAAAGCGCCAAACATGTATAAAGGCTATAGAAAGGCTGGTACTAAAAGAAAAGTCATTAGAATAGCATGTCAGTGACTAGAAACTATGGTAATGATCGTGCTTGGTGTAATGTAGTAAAGAATAAAAATTAAAAAATCTGACCATCATCATCAGTGGGTTATTTAATGAAAAATTAGTTTTAGATTCTATTAATTTTAGATACATTTTATAGGAGATATTTTTTATATTTTTGGGATATTATATATTTTTATATTAATTTTATATGATAACATTTTTTATTAACTGTAAATAATTTTATTTTATATAGTTTGATAATTATCATAAATTACTTTTCATTGTTGTACTGGTGTAAGCTGACAAATATTGGACATTTTTTTCCCTAACAGCAAATCTAGCTTCACTTCGACTCCTCAGGCTCAGGCAGACTACATTAACCCCTTAACCCACCTGGACATATGGATACATCCGGGTGGCATTAAGGAGTTGTGTAACAGGATCGCACCGCGACCCTGTTACACAGCCGCCGGGTGTTAGCGGCTAACTGCACCCGACGGTTAAGCGCAGGGGTTGGCGTCACCCACCTACGGTGTTTAACCCTTTAAACGCCGTGGGGTCTAAATGAATGAAAAACGGTGCTGCGCACCGTTCTTCACTCTGGTCGGAGTCCTCGCAGCGTAACTACGAGGATCCAATGCCTGGACATGGCAGCGAGAAGCCTTGCGAAGGCCTCCATCACTGCCATGTTCTCGTTTGCCCCACTTCTGGCCCAAGGCAGGAAGTGGGCAAAACGCCATCTTGCTACAGCCTAATGCATTGTGTATGCAATGCATTAGGCTGTATTAACGATCATCCCCTCTAGTGGTGAAGCGCCCTAGGGGGACTTAATGTTAAAGTAAAAAAAAAAAGTTTTAAAGTATAAAAAAATAAAAAAGTATTAAAAGTTCAAATCACCCCCCCTTCGTCATTTTACAAATAAAAATAGAAAGTAATAAAAAAGTTACACATATTTGGTATCACCGCGTCCGAAAAAAGTCCGATCTATAAAAATAGAACATCATTTATCCCGTACACTGAATACCATAGAAGGAAAAAAAATCCAAACGGCAAAATTGCGGTTTTTTATTCATTTCATGTCCTATAAAAATTGGAATAAATGTGATCAAAAAAGTCGCATGCATTCCAAACTGGTAGTAATAAAAAGTACACATCTGCCCGCAAAAAATGCCGCCTCACTGACATCCGTAGGTGTTAGTACAAAAAAGTTATTGGTCGCACAAAACGGCGCCACGGCGCAAATATTTCAAATATAAAAAATGTTTGGAATTTTTTTTGCGGTACCAAAACATAACGGAAACCCTGCATGTTTGGTATTTCCGGATGCGCATCATCTCTAGAATACAGAGAACACATCATTTTTACCGAAGATTGAACACCGCAAAAACAAAACACCCGCAAACATGGAGCGAGTACATTTTTTTTCACATTTTGCCCCACTTACAATTTTTTTGTGGTTTCCCAGTATATTCTATGGTAATATGAATAACACCACTGGAAAATACATCTTTTCCCGCAAAATAAAAGTCCTCATATGTCTATGTAGGTGGAAAAGTAAAAACGTCATGGCTTTTGGAAGGCGAGGAGGAGAAAAATGAAGAGTAATATTTTTTTTTCTTTGGTGTTAAAGGGTTAAAATACTACCGCCTGTTTGAGCAATAATGCGCCTAGTTTTGCCAAACCACACCATGATTGTGGTGCGCCACGCCCCCGCAACGCCCCCTCCCGTTAAGCACATTAAAAAGTGTTGAGTCTTACGAACAATGCGCCTAACACATTCATTTTGCGCATTACACATCGTAGCCGCTCACTTTGGCACATTTGTCACCTAGAAAAGGGTGAAAACCCCGATCATACAGGTCTCCCTTGGTTCTCTCTCAATAACCTGATCTCTGAGGTGCAGAGAACTACTTTTCTCAATAACCTGATCTCTGATGATCTCCTCTGTTACAGTCCCACAATCACAAGACTTTGCAAGATACTTCGGTCTAGTCACATAGCTGTCAATGGTTTCTCCCACTTCTTGTACGGTCTAAACTGATATCTTTCATATGGAATATTTTTCTTTGGCCCACAGTCCTCCCTCAGTCTGTTCATTGCTGTCTCATAATCTGACTCTTCCCCTGTTTCTCCCAGGGTTTCACAGATGTCCTGGATTTGTGGCCCAGCTAGCGGCAGCAGCAGCATGGCTCTCGTCTGGCCGGGGCAGTCACTCCTGTGGCTGTAACATAGAACTGGAATCCCTTTATCCACTTGTCCCAGCGCTGCGACAGACGAGTGTGGTCTCCAGACACATCAAAAGCTCCCATAGTTGCTAAATCCAGGAATCTCGCAATCCTCGTCACCAAATGTAGTGGGCAGGGGCGTAACTAGAGAAGCCAGGGCCCCAAAGCAAACTTTTGGATGGGGCCCCCTACCTCCCCCCTTCCCCGACCACGACCATGTACCAGGACATGCTGTTAGATAATGTAGATAATACAAGGGGCAAATACCTCACCATACATCTCACCATCATACTGCTACCAATCAAATCCACTATACCAAAACCAACATTACCATAACGCTATTACATAAGGACCTGATTATAACGCCAGTACACGACCACAAATTACAACCACATAGTGAATGAATAATAACCCATACACTATTACTGATCAGTACAACAAAGACCAATATACTATCTAATAATTAATAATATATAATAATATAGTGACCATATAGTGGTAGACACCAGTGTACACAGGCTCTGCAGACTGTATATTAACCTCCATACTGTGACCATATTAGTGGTAACACCAGTGTACACAGGCTCTGCAGACTTGTTTTAATTAACCACCATCACAGGGACCATGATAGTGGTAGACACCATTTGTTACACAGGCCTCCAGACGATCATATAATAACCACCATTCAGTGACCATATATGGTTAGACACCAGTTTACACAGCACTGCAGACTGTTTTATAACCACCATAAGTGACCATATAGGGTGGCACACCAGTGGTACACAGGCTCTTGCAGCATTGTATATAACCACAGAACAGGGTACCATATAGTGGTAGATACCAGTGTACACAGGTGCCCTAAAGTCTGTATATTACCACCATACAGTGACCATATAGTGGTAGACACCAGTGTACACAGGCTCTGCAAACTGTATATAACCACCATACAGTGACCATATAGTGGTAGACACAAGTGTACACAGGCTCTGTAACTGTACATAACCACCATACAGTGACCATATAGTGGTAGACACCAGTGTACACAGGCTCTGTAGACTGTATATAACCACCATACAGTGACCATATAGTGGTAGACACCAGTGTACACAGGCTCTGTAGACTGTATATAACCTCCATACAGTGACTATATAGTGGTATATACCAGTGTACACAGGCTCTGTAGACATATGTGATTACATTGTAGTTACATCTTGTGACTCACAGGTGACGTTTCTCTGACCAGTCGTTGACTTTCCCCTTTGTTCTACATCCGGTCCAGACCGCCATCATGATGACATCTCCCGACCACTTGTCCCTGCAGATTTAGACTCAAATATCTTAGAATCCTGACTTTTCCAGCACCTGCCCCCCTGGCTATATGGGGTCCATTTAGGCAGGCAGGGTTTAGATAGGATATACGGGGTCCCAAATAGGCAAGGTTTAGATAGCCAATAGAGTGCCCATATAGGCAGGCAGGGTTTAGGTAGCTATAGGGAGCCATACAGGTAGACAGGGGTTAGGTGGGCTATAGGGGCCATATAGGTAGGCAAGCTTTAGGGGGCTATATAGGCAGACAGGCTTCACGGTAGCTATAGGGATATTCAGGCAGGCAGACTTAGAGCTATATAGGCAACTTTTAGGGGGCTATGCAGGGAGGCTGGGGGAGCTATCCAGGCAGGCTGGGGGCTATGCAGGCCGGCTGGGGTACTAGGCAGGCTAGGGGTCTATAAAGGTAGGCTAGGGGGGTATAAAGGCAAGCTAGGGGGTATACAGGCAAGCTAGGGGGTATACAAGCAAGCTTAGGGGGGTATACAGGCAGGCATAGGGGATATACAGGCAGGCTTAGGGGGTATACAGGCAGGCTTAGGGTGTATACAGGCAGGCTTAGGGGGTATACAGGCAGGCTTAGGGGGTATACAGCAGGCTTAGGAGTATACGGCAGGCTTAGAGGGTATACGGCAGGCTTAGGAGTATACGGCCGGCTTAGGGGGTATACAGGCGGCTTAGGGGGTATACGGCAGGCTTAGGGGGTATAAGGCCGGCTAAAGGGGTATACGGCCGGCTTGGGGGGTATTTGGCAGGCTTAGGGGGTATCGGCAGGCTTAGGGGTGATACGGCCGGCTTAGGGGGTATACGGCAGGCTTATGGGGTATACGGCAGCTTGGGGGTATACGGCAGTATACGGCAACTTAGGGGGTATACAGGCGGCTTAGGGGGTATACGGCAGGCTTAGGGGGTATACAGGCGGCTTAGGGGGTATACAGGCGGCTTAGGGGGTATATGGCAGGCTAAGGGGGTATACGGCAGGCTTAGGGGGTATACGGCAGGCTTAGGGGGTATACAGGCGGCTTAGGGGGTATACGGCAGGCTTAGGGGGTATACGGCAGGCTTACGGGGTATACGGCAGGCTTAGGGGGTATACGGCAGGCTTAGGGGGAATACGGGAAGCTTAGGGGGTATACGGCCGGCTTAGGGGGTATACGGCAGGCTTAGGGGTTATACGGCCGGCTTAGGGGGGATATGGCCGGCTTAGGGGGTATACAGGCGGCTTAGGGGGTATACAGGTGGCTTAGGGGTATACGGCAGGCTTAGGTGGTATACAGGCGGCTTAGGGGGTAAACAGGTGGCTAAGGGGGTATACGGCCGGCTTAGGGGTATACAGGCGGCTTAGGGGGTATACAGGCGGCTTAGGGGTATACGGCAGGCTTAGGGGGTATACAGACAGCTTAGGGGGTATACGGCAGGCTTAGGGGGTATACGGCCGGCTTAGGGGGTATACGGCCGGCTTAGGGAGTATACGGCCGGATTAGGGAGTATACGGCCGGCTTAGCGGGTATACGGCCGGCTTAGGGGGTATACAGGTGGCTTAGGTGGTATACAGGCGGTTTAGGGGGTATACGGCAGGCTTAGGGGGTATACAGGCGGCTTAGGGGGTATACGGCAGGCTTAGGGGGTATACAGGCGGCTTAGGGGGTATACAGGCGGCTTAGGGGGTATACAGCAGGCTTAGGGGCAGGTAAAATAATAGTTTACACACCACGGTCCACGCACCCCCCACGCCCCGCGCTGCAGCCTCTCAGCAGCCTCTGCGCTCAGCGCGGGCGGCGCAGTGATGTGATGTCACCGCGCGCGCCCACGTGATCACAGACAGCCGGCAGGGGAAGTAGCAGAGCGGAGTGATCGTCACTCCGTTCTGCTATCTCCATGGAAGTGCTGCCTCTGAACGCGCGGGCCGGAGGGCCCGGGCGTTCAGAGGCAGTATGCGCCGGACCCCGCAGCTCCCCGCCCGCCGCAGTGAACTGTTAAGTTCACTGCCGGCGGACCCAGGAGCGGCATTACCGGGGTAGCGTACGCAGTAGCAGCTGCCCCGGGGTGCGGGCTCCCCTAACCGCACGGACCCCGGAGCAACTGCTACCCCTGCTACCCTGGTAGTTACGCCCCTGGTAGTGGATTAACGTAGACCAGATGTCATGACTGTGCCTGACACACCCCCAGCTTTTGGCTCTGGTCGTCGGCCATGATTGGTACGAGGTAAACCATGTTTTTTAATGTAATACCTTGTATTCTTATTCACCAGTGTAAACTGGTCCTTCTTTCCCTGTATGTTAATTGATTCCTGGCCAACGCTCGTGGCCAGGAATCCTCCAGCACTCTTTTAGTTAACCGGTGTTCCTCTTTGATTCACAGTCTTGTTTCCTTATCTGGTTTTGTGATCTTTCCACCAATCACCTCTGTTCTGTGTTCTCTGGTTCTCTATTTAAGGATGGCTTTACCAGTCCCCTGTGCCTGCTATATGGTTTCCTTTCCCTATAGTTCGCCTGTATTCTCATTTGACTTTCTGTGTTTTCTGACTCTCGCTTGGTTCCTGGTTATTCTTTTGTCTCAAGTTTCTGTACTCCGCTGCTCGTTACTGACTTCGCCTGCCTGACTTCTCTTGTTTGTTCTCTGTTTGTTTGTCTTAGTCTGTGTTTCACTTACTCAGAGCAGTCATCGGTCTTCTGGTTGGGGGCGGCCTAGTAAGGAGTTGGGTTCCTTACTAGGCAGGGACAGATGTTGGGACCAGTGTCTAGGCCTCACTCCTCTGTGTCTCTGTGTGTGTCCCTGACAGTTCCTTACACCAGCCTTTAAAGGAATTTTATCGTTTGAGCTGTTCGTGCTGTTCTGCTAATTCTCTGAGATTGAGTTTGAAATCCAGGGGCGTGTCTCTCCTCTTAGCAGGCGTGTCTCTCCTCCCAGGAGGCGTGTCTCCCCTCACTGAAGAACTGTGACATCATCATTTTGTATGAAGCAGGGGATGCAGAAGGTTGTCTGGATAGAACAGCTCTGTAGCCTCCTGCATGCTTATGTCTGCAGCCTTCAGGCTCCACCAGCAGCTGTTATATCTCTTAGTTTACACACAAATTACACTGAAAGCCAGCAGCTCTTCTGTTCTAGTGGTGTTCACCCAAATTGTACTGACAAGAGGCAGAGATCTTTACTCAACTACATGGACAAATGTCAGCTTCAAGTAAAGATCTCTGCTTGCTGTCAGTGACATATGAGTGAAAACAATGGGAAGGGGGAGCAATCAGCTTTGAGAGAAGACCCTGCTCAACCTATAACTATCTTGGGCTGGTGGTGCAGCGGTAGAGCTTTGCTCTTACAATGAAGGGGTTTAGAGTTCTAGTCCCTCACAGAGTATTTTTTTTTCCCCCCTAAATTCTACACATATGTAGAGAGCCCTAAAATATATATGTCAATCTCTATAATGATATATATACACATACATAGCTCCCCTATATCATGTCTAATCCCCCAGACTATAAGCATGTTATCACATAGTTTTAATGTGCTAGGTGTTACTACTTCATGGATAGTAGACTTTATAGGGGAGCTTTGTGTGTGTTTATAAATAAAATTATAGATGTCTAAACATATATTTTCATATCTTCACATATGTGTACAATTTATAAAAGAAAAGCTACTGAATGGGGCTTGAACTCCCAACCTCTATCTTGCCAAGCTGAGCAGCTAAGCACTAGACTACACAGACTGCCTGTACAAAAGCTGTGTTGAATCCTTATGTTATACACTACAGATGATGACGTCATAAGGAGGCGGGGCTTGCATTAGATCTTGCATTAGAGGCGGGGCTTGCATTAGAATGCCCTCTTTTCAAAGTAGCAGCTTAAGGACTGGAACTGTGAGGAGGTGAATCAACCTTTTGGCAAAAGCCCTTTAAACAGGCAGTCATTGCCCAGATCCTTCACCTAGAGCTGGGAGATGAGTATACAGCCAGCAGACTTTGGTTTCACTATCGATTTTAACAGCTCGGAGGGGAGTAAACACAGAGTGTGCAGACAGCCAATCACAGCGCAGGGGGCGTGGCCGGGGCGTTTCCTGTCTAGGGGCGTATCCCAACAGGTTGAATAAAATGTCAGCCAGCCAATCACAGTGCAGGGGGCGTGTCTAGGGAGCTGGATCCGACCAGGGGGCCTGGCCGACCAGAAACAGCAGAAATAGAACACAGATTTACAGAAAAGCTCATATCTGCTAAACCAAGTGATTGAGGTATTGCAACCCAATTACAAAAGTGCTTATTTTTACTGTCCCCATAATCTGAGACATGATCTTTGTTACGATAAAACCCCTTTAATGCTACCCGCTTTATTCCATGAAGCCCCAACACAGCCTGCCCGAGCCACTTCCAGCATCCAGCCAGATAAATACAATATTGTAACATTTTTCAGACAGCAATTTAACACATTACTTCCAACACACCACACCTTGTCTATATATTAGCATAGCATTGGCATAGTCTGTTTATATATTATTTTGTTACTAGCAGTGTTTGTTATAGATTATTTATCAAGAGTATTTATGCCTCATAGCTGGTAAGAGACTATGATGTATTCTATCCAGGCAAGACTGAACAACATGCCTTTTTACCGTGTGGTCATGAAAGGACCTTATCCTGTTTCTGCTATAAAAAGGTGCATAAATCAGAATAAGGCTGCATGACCAATGAAGCATAGCAAGCAAAGCATGGACTTCACCAATGACAGCTGGGCTCCTGCTCTTACAGCTGGACTGGAAAAGCCTTCCGACCCTGGCCACTCCTTAGATGTTGTGGTCAGTAGTAACCATGTCATCTAGGTGGTTTCAAAATACTGGAACCCCTGCACCAGGATTGCATTGTACCAAAAGCTTGCCACAGTAGCTGGTGGCCTAAAGAAAAACCTATACATATTTGGTATCCCCACATCCATAACACCGCAAACATATAAAATAATAACATTTTCTATCCCACATGGTGAATAGCGTGACCAAAAAAAAAAAAAAGTGCAAAAATTGCTGTTTTGGGTTCATCTATTTCTTAAAAAATGGAATCAAAAGCAATTAATGTTAAATAAATTCCAAAAATATGTCACTAAAAAAAATAAAAGGTCTTCAAGAAATTTTTTTCTTTAAAGGGGTTTTGCCACGAAGTAAAATTGATGTGGGAAGCTAGCAAATGAAATAACAAGCATTTTCACCATTCATTATTATTAAAAATTCTGCACCGTTTTTTGTTTTAGTTGCTCCTTTAGTGATCCATTGTTTACAGCTCATCTCCAGGGGATACGACCAGGGCTGAGAGCTCCTCAGTCCTGGTCGCACATGCTCAGACCTCACCTCTTCTCTCAAGCAGCTACTGAGTGTTCAAACCCCAGGTGCTGTCACTATGCTCCCGTCCTCTATACTCCTTAGTAATTAGTCAAACAGTGCAAATAAATAAAAAAGAGACCTCAATGAGGTCTGTGCATTGAGAAAGAGAAAAAACATCCACAGGTTAAGTTCCTGCAGGGATTTGAACCTAGGACCCTTGTGCCTGGAGGCAAAAACTTAAACTCTCAGCTACTCACAATGCTTTACATAAACAGACCTTTCTTTGACTACAGAGAGGAAAGGCCTGATGATGTCATCCTGCTGGGTCACATGATCTGCAATTCAAACAAATCACACACGCCCCCTTCTGAGCACACAGAGCTGAAGAGCTGGATGCAGGAGGTATGAAATGAGATTGTGGCAAAACCCCTTTAAGTGTTTTGGTTGTACAAAATTTATGTAGTTTCTTGGGGCGACATGTATGAATTCGACTGCGTACTTTTTTTTAACTTAGCGGCCTGCAAACCCCGTTCTAAATAGATATAGAAGAGTTAGAATACGACAGTATGAAGATTTTTGGCGCATTACATAGAGCTTAGTGCGCCAAGTTTGGCGCATTACATTCTATGACCATACAAAGTTTGGCGCAATAAGCTCTATGTAATGCGCCAAAAATCTGTCGTAATATCACTCTTCTATATCTATCTAGAACTGTGGTGTCGGCGCCAGTAAAAAAAATGTATGCATTCGAATTCATATATGTTGCCCTCTTAATATTTCAATGCTCAGATTCTGAGATCTGAGAGTATAGAATACGACAGATTTTTGGCGCACTACATAGAGCTAATGCGCCAAGTATTGGCGCTTACACTCTTGGCCCATACAAAGTTTGCGCATAAGCTCTATGTAACGCGCCAAAAATCATCATACTGTCGTATTCTACACTCTTCTATATCTATTTAGAACTGGAATGCCGGCGCCAAGTTAAAAAAAAGTACGCAGTCGAATTCATACATGTCGCCCTTGATATTTATTTCTCAAACATCAAGAAACGACATAAATTTTACTGCTAGAATCATAGTGATCCAGAGAATAACAGTGTCACAATGAACACCCTAAATTTAAAGTGAAAAAAAGAAAAACGGTGACAGAATGACTATTTTCTTTAATTCCTCTGAAAAAAGTGTAAAGGGGTGTTCCCACCTCAGACAATTATGGCATATGGATAGGATATGCCTCAAATGTCTGATCGCTGTGGGTCCCAGCTTGGTGCTATTAAAATATAGAATTAATTTCTTTAAAAAAAAGTAACGTTTGGATTCTGTAATGCGACAATGAAAAACTGGTCATTAAGGGTTAAAATATTCTTGTCACTAAGAAACCAAACTTCTCTGTTTTGCAGCACTAACCATTCTGCTACTGAGAGTCTTGTTTGTTCTAGGTTTCCCCAGCCATGTATTTGCTGCTCCTACGCATTAGTTAATGGATGGTGCTTGCTTTGTGGCCAGTCTCAGTAATTGCCACCCTCACATATTTGAGTAACTGACAAGCTAAACTAATCAGGCACAAGAAGTACAGTTTACTTTTGCATTCTTGGACCTAGGCCTTTACCTTGAATCCTGTTCCCATTAACGTAATTATTTATATTGTATTTGAGTGTGAACCTCTACTGAAATATCCTAAGCTTCCAGCTTGCTGTACGTGCATGGTAAGCTAGCTCTGCTAAGCCTAACTATAAGGGCTCATCCCCACGGCAAAGGACAAATACTGGTCGGTTTATCCGACGGGTATTTGTCCTGTTTTAGTACCGTCCCCACGGCCGCCGGGGACAGCTTTTCTCTGCGATGAGCCCTCCCCCTTCCCATTGATATGTTCATATTCCGTCCGAAAACCAGACGGAAGAATGAACATGCTGCACGGGTTTTCCATAGCGGCCCGGTGTGTTCGTTCGCAGCCAGTTTTTCATATAGTCTGCAAAACCGCAAACCGTCTCAAAAAACCGTCCGCAAACCGGTGCCGTGGGGACATGCCCTAAGAGTATGTTCACACGGCGTAATTTCGGCGCGCATTTCGCTGTGTATTTGCGCTCTAATATGGCCGAAATGCGCGCCGAAATTATGGTAATCCATAGTTCCCATAGAGAACTATGGATTACGCCTCCTCTCCCTGCTCGTACAATAAAATCATATTGTGCATGAAGAGAGATAAGTGACATGTCAATTATCCGCGCCGAATACGCGCCACAAGTAATGAATGTCAATGAAGCCGGCGCCGCAGTACATCGCGTGAACATACCCTAATAAAGAACTCATTCCATGGAGATGACACGTTACAAGGGATGTTACACACAATGATGTCATAATAGGATGATCTGCTAAGTAAGCTTACAGTGCACACATTATACAACAGTGATGTCACAGTGCAGAAACAGTACACACTATAACACAACACAAAGAGGATATCATTTAAATTACAGCATACAGTGGGGAAAACAAATATTTGATACAACTGTGAAAGACAGTAGCTTTATAGGGTAGTTTTGGACTAAGCAAGCATAGTCCACCTTGGACAGGCGTGGATGGAGAGAGAGTCTCTCATCCCGCAGGTATGCCAATGAAGAGAGACCGCCTTCACCACAAAGGAACTCAACCTGCATTACGGACTTTCCGAGTTATCCTAATTCTTGTTTGTACAAGTTGTTTTGGCAATCAGTAAAAACTACAGAAAAGTAAAGTTAAAGTCAGTGAACTTGTATTTGTCGCCCTCCTGCAATTCCACAACTATCAGCAGGGATCAGTGATTGCTCCAATCCCTTCTCTTTAGATGTTGCAGCAATCGTGGCTGAGGCATCTAAATGAATGAACAGTGGTCTTTTTCCTTCCCCTGGTTGCCCCCCCCCCCCTTGCAATGAGATAGCGGGGTTGACAAGCATTTGCCATGGCAGATAGAAGCCTAAGGAAGGCTTCTGTAGCTACCATGTCACTACGGAGCGCCACCTTTGTACACCTTTCTGTATTAGGCATATAAAACAGAACAATGTACAAGTGATCGGCCGTAGTGGTCAAGCACCCTAGGGGAATACATGTGCCCCCCCCCCAAAAAAAAAAAAAAATTTTGAAGTAAGAAAACATTATAAAAAGTATTAAAAGTTCAAAACACCATCCTTTTGCAATTTAAAAATAATTTAAAAAATGACACATAATTAAAAAATTTGTTATTGCTCTGTCCATAAAAATCTGATCTATTAAAAATATAACATTTATCCTGGACAGTAAACACCAAAGAAGTAAAAAAAAAAATGGTTTTTTTCTGTCCCTTCAAATCCCCAAAACATTTAAAACAGAAAGTGATCAAAAAGTTGCATTTATCCCAAAATGTTACCAAAAAAACTACACTTTAACCTGCAAAAAGGAGTAGTCCATAGATTGAAAAACAAAATAGTTATTGGTCTCAGACAATGGCATTGCAGTGCATATTTAAAAAATAGAAAATATTGTACTAAAACAAGGAAAATTTTATACATTTGATATCACCTGAATCATAGTGACCTGCAGCTACAGATATGTCAGTTATACCAAAACGGTGAACTCCATAACCACGAAACCCCCGCAAAAATGGTGCAAATATTTTTTCACCTTCCACCCCACATAGAATTTTTGGGGGGTTCCCCAGTACGCTATATGATACGGTCAATAACAAAATTAAAAGTACAATTTGTTTCACAAAAAACTAGTCTTTATATGTCTATGTAGAAGTAAAAATAAAAAGTTATGGCTCTGGGAAGGCAAGGAGGGAAAAAAGAACGTGACAAAAAAATTGTGTCCTTAACTCCTTAACGACCGGCCACCGTCTTTTGACGTTGGGCATTTCAGGATGTTCGTCTGCAGCGACGTCCTTTGACGTCGCTGCAGACATCGGTGCTGCAGCAGCCCTGAGATCGGGACTATACTACACAGCCCTGATCCCAGCACAGCTCCTGCAAGCACCGCGGAGTGGGGGAAACCTCCGCTCCCTGGTGCTTTAACCCTTTGATTGCTACGGATCGTCACCACAGCGCAATCAAAGGGTTTCCCTGCTCTGTCGGGTGATCGGGACACCCGGTGACCCGACAGAGCCTGGGAACAGTTGCACAGTCAGCCCTGGGAACCTAGAGTAGCCCCAGGGCAAACTGTGTAACAAGTCAGTGACCAGGGCAGACTGTGTGCTGTCCTGATCACTGCCTGTGTCAGACTTACACAGATTATAATGTATTAGCATATATGAATATGCTAATACATTACTAAGTGTAAAAAGAAAAAAAGTAACACAGTAACAAAGTAAAAAAATAAAAAGTGTAAAAAGAATAAAAAAAATAAAATAAAAATAAATATTTAATAAAAAATAATTGTGCATACATTACACACACAGAAAAATCTACACATATTAGGTATCCACACGACCGTTATAACCTGTAGAATTAATCTAACAAGTTATTAAGTGTGAAATGTGAATGGTGTAAAAAAAAAATTAAAAAAAGAACAAAAAAAATTGAAAAAATATTCTGCAATTATTTATAAGTGAACTTAAACTATTCCCCCATAAAGTACAACTCTTCTCAAATAAAACAAGGCCTCATAAAATTGCGTTATTGAAAAAATGTAAAAGTTACAACTGTTGAAACACAAGGAGGCAAAAACTAAAAATAATGTTCTGATCATTGACTACTTTTCAGGCGTTCGGCTTAAGGGGTTAAAGGTTAGAGAAAAAATGTTGCAAACTTTGTCAGAAGGCTAAAATCCCCATTAAATCTTTTTCTGGACCTACTGATACATGTGTAGAAATGATTTACTGGTTGGCACATTTTTTTAGTGTTCTATGTTTTTGAGAGGGAAGTATCTGCAATATAATGCTGTATTAGGCAACATGTGGTTTTCCAGCTGTTGTGAAAAAATATAATTTCCAGTGTACCCTTCCAGTTAGGAAGTGTAATGTCACAACTGCTTAAGAGTCAAAGATTGCTATATCATCTGTAATCTATGAATAATGTAAATGCTTCTGCAACAGTTGGTAGTCTACTTCTTCTGTGCAATTCATAGAATACAGTGAAGTGATGCTTTCTCTGTGCAAAACTCATATTGCAATTTTCACAAAACTAAACTTTGACACAGATGGATAATTACCTGTTAGGCTGCATTTACACGGCAAAGACCGATTAGCGGCCAGGAAATCCTAACCGGTATTTGGTCTTTTATTGGCACATGGGGGAATGGCTTTTGTCCCCACCCCCCCCCCCCCCCCCCCCCCATTCACAACCCACATGTTCATGTTCTGTCCGAAAACCAGGTGGAAGAACAAATGTTCAAAGTTTTTTTTTGTGGGGACAAGCCTTTAGGGTAGGGGTGTCAAACTCATTTTCACAGTGGCCCACAACAGCATTGTAGTTGCCCTCAAAGAGCTATTGGAGGGTAGCTAGGTGCTTTGGTAGGGCTGTCAGAGCCTATGAGTTGCACACCAACTGTGTCTAAGCTCTCGGGAGCCACATAAAAGAGCATGGTGGGCCAGATTCGGCCCTCGGATCTTGAGTTTGACACCTGTGCCTCAGGGTATGTTCACACAACGTTTTTGGATACATTTTTACATGTGTGTTTGGATCTGTGTTTTGGACCCTAAATGTACCCAAACACACATCTAACAATGTGCAGTGTGTTCTATATTGCTTTCAATGTAAAACACGCATCGGCGTTCAGACGAGCGATCCCCAATACGTGTTTACTTGCATCTTTCTAATGTGTCTTTTAGAGCCATTCAAAGAATTGTCATGCCAATTCTTGATCTAACAGATATATAGTGCGTTCCTGCTGCAGCCAAAAGTGCATGTTGGATGCGTTTTGGATGCAATTCACGCAGCACCTTTGGATGCATTTTTCAGATCAAAAACATATCCAAAAATACCCTGTGAATATACCCTTACAAACACCAGTCAATTCTAGAAGGTCTATTGGTGCTCATTAGGGTATGTTCACACGGGCAAATTTCGCGTCATATTTGCGCTGTAATACGAGCGAGATGTGCGCTGAAATTACGGTAATCCATAGTTCTCATAGAGAACTATGGATTACGCCTCCTCTCTCCGGGTGTACAATACGACGCGCGGGGAGATAAGTGACATGTCAATTACTTGCGCCGAATACGCAGCGCGAGTAATGCATGTCAATGGGGCCGGCGAGCCGCCGCCCCCCCGCGCCGCGGGAGTGCGCGCTGATCAGTGCGACTCCCAAATTCACGCTGCGTAATTGCGGCTGTACTGTACGCGCCGCAATTACACCGTGTGAACATAGCCTTAGAGAACCCTTCATAACTTATAATCATTCATGCAGCTGTTCATTTTGATTATTGTCGATGCGCTCCTAGGAACAATGGTCCTCAGTTACTATATTTATTGCGCCAGAAAAGTCATAAACTACACGTTTGCTGCAGCATGTCACAGCGCCTCATAGACACATTTATTATGGGCTTTAGAAACGTTTTGTAACCTCTCCAACTTATTAGGTGTGGCTTAGCCTAAAGCGGGCATGGCTTCACGGAAATAGATGTGGCCACGATGCGACTTCCAATTCAGATGTAGACAGTACGCTAACTGATATCTGGTCTAAAAAAAGCTAGTCAAGTCTAATGATACTCCAGATTTGTGAAACAGCATAAGTCATTGTGATAAACCTGGCATATTTTTGGACAGTCTAAGGAAACGTGGGCCAATGACTTTTACTGACGCATAAAGCACATGCACTAATGTATAATAGAGCTTTTAATACAGGTAAATATCATGAACAAACATTTGCTTTACTGATATCTGGCACCAGTGAAAGGCCCTTAAGTGTCACCTTCAAGAACATTGGCTCTGTAGTTAGCAGATGCGGAATGCATACATCCTAATTACCTTGGTATTTTTACATAAATGTACACTGTTGGTTTGTCCAAGGATCTTGTGTGGTGATGTATGGCCTCTTGAGTCAGCCAGCAGTAATGGGGTGCTTAGGAATCATGATGTACTACTCAATGGTATGAAAAATGTTTAATGAAAAACGGTTGTTTCTTTATTTTTCTTAACATCATACATTTCAAGCATGGCTGTTAAGGCCCGGTGCACATCTGGATGTTCTGTTTTGGCATAGATTTTGCATTAGAGGTTCAAAACCTCCAACACAAATTTCGAACCAGGCCTAAGACAAAAAGAAATCATGACACCAGTGTAAACGGAGTATAAGGCTATGTCTACACAGCTAAGTTACATAGTTACATAGTACGGTTGAAAAAAAAACACGTGTCCATCAAGTTCAACCAAGGGTGGGGAAAATGTGGGGGAAGGGAGAGAGACAAGGACATTTAGCCCAGCCCCCCCCCCCCCACTGGTGAATGCCCTGAAACCCACAAGGCAAGAACCAATCTGCTCCAGTGGGGACCCTTCTCTGACCCCCGAAAACCTCCACCAGACAGGATCCAGAATTTTACATGGCTAAAATACACATTAATATTCTTTAGTTCCAGGTAGGTATCTAAGCCTTTCTTGAAACTCTCTACAGTTCCTGCTGTGACCAGCTCCTCAGGCGGCTATTCCACAGATTCACAGTTCTTACAGTGAAGAACGCCCTTTCTCCTCTGGAATTGAATCCTTTTCCCCTGGTCCCAAGGAATGTCCCCTTGTCTTTTGAGGGGGCTTTTACTTGAAATAATTTTTCCCCATACTTTTTGAAGGACCATTTATATATTTATATAAATTAATCATGTCCCCTCAAAGCCGTCTTTTCTCAATACTAAATAAGTTCAATTCTACTAACCTCTCCTCATAACTAAGATGCTCCATTTCCCTTATAAGTTTGGTTGCTCGTCTTTGCACTATCTCTAGTTCTTTTACATCTCTTCTATAAACTGGGGTCAAAAACTGAACAGCATATTCTAAGTGAGGCCGTACCAATGCTTTGCACAGCGGTAGAATTACATCCTTGTCCCACGAGTCCAGGCCTCTTTTAATACACGCCAATATCTTACTTGCCTTAGAGGCAGCTGATTGACATTGCATGCTGTTCTGTAGTCTATGATCTACAAGAACGCCCAGATCTTTCTCAACAAGCGATTCTCCTAGTTTTTCCCCCTAGAACATACGATGCCTGCAGATTATTTCTACCCAGATGCAGAACCTTACATTTATCCACATTGAACCCCATTTGTCAAGTGGATGCCCAAGCACTCAGTGTGTCCAGGTCTGCTTGCAATTTATGAGCATCTTCCATTGATTGCACTACCCTGCATAGCTTGGTGTCATCTGCAAAAATAGAACTCGTGCTATCGATCCCTTCCACTATATCATTAATAAATACATTAACAAAAAATACATTAAAAGAGGACCCAGTACTGAGCCCTGCGGCCACCACTCATAACCGTGGACCACTCAGAGTAGGAGTCATTTACCACCACTCACAACCGGAGACCACTCAGAGTAGGAGTCATTTACCACCACTCACAACCGGGGACCACTAAGTAGGAGTCATTTACCACCACTCACAACCGGGGACCACTCAGAGTAGGAGTCATTTACCACCACTCACAACCGGAGACCACTCAGTGTAGGAGTCATTTACCACCACTCACAGCCGTGGTTCACTCAGAGGAGGAGTCATTTACCACCACTCACATCCGGAGACCACTCAGAGTAGGAGTCATTTACCACCACTCACAACCGGAGACCACTCAAGGTAGGAGTCATTTACCACCACTCACAACCGGAGACCACTCAGAGTAGGAGTCAATTTACCACCACTCACAACCGGGGACCACTTAGAGTAGGAGTCATTTACCACCACTCTCTGAGTACGATCCAGCAGCCAGTTTTTAATCCAATCACACACTGTTATTTCAAACCCAATGGATTCTAATTTACCCACAAACGCTTATGAGGGACAGTGTCAAATGCCTTTGCAAAGTCTAAAAACACAATATCCACAGCCACCCCGCTATCAGGACTTCTACTCACCTCTTCATAAAAACAGATCAGGTAGGTCTGACAGCTTCTGTGCTTAGTAAATCCATGCTGGCAATCACTTATGATATTGTATTTCTCCACATATTCCTGTATATAGTCCCTTATGAGCCCCTCCAACATTTTTCCCACAACAGATGTTAAACTTAAAAAGTTAAAATACCGTTAAAAATCTGCCTGTATTTTAACTTCACCACACCATGGTTTTTGCGCAAGAAAATGCGGTCGGATTCCGGATTTCCCGCCAGCCCCGTACAGTAATGCTACAAGAATTCGATGGGAATCCGGCGGAAGAGAGAACATGTCCGGCAGTTAATAAATCCTCAGTAAAAAGTCCGGACTGTGTAGACCAAGTAGCACAAATTTTCGATTGCGGTCTACACAGCGCTGGCTACAGTCAGATTTTCTGCGGAGTCTAAATACTGAATCTGCTGTAAATCTGATCAACACCCGTGCTCTGTAGATCTGTTATCATCACATTTTTTTTCCTGCATATTACTTTAGAGAAGTAGATTGCATAATACATATTTTAAGCATAAAATCAATCCAATCTTTTACCAACAAGAATGCTAGAAAATGAAGCAACACACGTTTTATTTTACAGAATATAATTGCACAAGAATTAAAAAATCTGTGTAGTGAATAATTAGTGGCAAAATAAACATTACAGTTAGATTGGGAAGTCCTCCATTAACTTACATGGCACTATTTTATATAATCTTAATGGAGAATTAGCATCTAGTGAAATATGGTGAACTGAAAATAAAATAGAATTCTAAGCTTTAGCCTAAAGATTGTAACATGCCAATTAGTCCTCCTCAAAATGTGACTGCATCATCGTAAAAGGGATTACATAGGAAATATCCATAGGATACGTAAGAAATGTATGAGAGCTGGGATTTCCAAAGATCGCTAAATCAGCGATTTCAGAGGTCCCTGTTCCACTTTACCGTGCAACCACTTGAGTTTTAAAGGAAAGAGGGAGGATAGTGCGCGCTGCTGCTCTGTTTGTCACGGGTGCCCCTGCGATCCTCACCCCAGGTCGCAGGCGCATCTGTGTCCCACAGACGAGTGGCAGCGAGACCCGCATGTCGGGTCGCGGGCGCACTCGCTCCACTGCCCAGTCCTACTCACCTAGCCACACTCCTGCAGAAGTCTCTGCCTCCCGACGCGCGCGTGCCCGCTTCCTAGGGCGCACACACGCCAGCACTGTTCAATTTAAAGGGCCAGCGCACCGGTAATTTCCTATTGCCGGTCGTTGCCCCTATTTAAGCCTGCCCCTTCCTCATCCCCTTGCCGTATCTTTAGTGCCTTATTGCCTACAGTGAAAGTGTTCCTTGAGCCTCGTCTGTTATCTTGTGCACCGTACCATTTGCCTCCATCCCTTGACCACGAACCATTGCCTCCTGTCCTGACCTTACCGCCTGTCCCCGACTAAGACTTTGTCTTACAATTTTGTACCACGCTACACCTCGGCTGCCACCGTAAGCAAGTCACGTCAATGGAAGTGACCTGGTAGCAATCCGCCGCAGCAAGTCCATCCCGCTTTGCGGCGGACTCTGGTGAATACCGGGACCTACTTAGACCCCGCTCCCTGGCGTGGCTTACTCCATCGCTTGCGGTGGTCCTGAGGATCCACGGCCACTCCCCGTGACACTGCTCATCGTCTACAAGACTTATGTACACATATGCCAACTGCTGTTCTAGGTATAATAGGTATCCCAGTGATCGCTAATTGATCGTCTAAAGTATGCTATAAGTGAGAGTTTGGCACCAGGAGAGAGAGCCTGTGGTGTAAGGTCAGCTCCTCCACCCTGAGGCATGGACCGATCAGAAAAGTCATGTCACTGCTCAGAACAACAAATCTTCATCTCCAACTGCTAAGTGAGTCCTGTCTAATAGGGGAGCCCATCTTACACACTCCCACAACACCGACATGAGTGATTCTATTCTCAGGCTTCCTTTACACTTCCTTTTTTGTGGCCTTTTTATGCTGGCGTTTAAGAAAAACATGATAGGGCATAGTTATTATGACAATGGCGCCAGAATTCTGCCACCATGTGCTCCAAGACATTGAAGTACATGCTTTACACTACATTTATTATGAGTTTTAGTTTCTATGCCTTGACTAACAAAAGGGATAGGGTCTCTGTAAAAGGAATGAAGCTTAACAAGAAGGGGATGAGGCTTAGGGCGACATGTCCCAACACGCCAATGCCAGTTTTTTGGTCTATTTTGTGCCAAAACCACTTTTGACGCCATATTCTTGATGTAAATGAACTGTCATACACCAAAACTAGGCGCATTATTCGCCGGGCACGACACTCTGTAATGCGCCTAAATATGGTGCACTGTGCGCCCCCATCGCGCAATGCAACTATTAAGACGCATTACATATGTAATGCGCCTCCGTCGGGGAATGCAGCTCGATAGGCGCATTACATATACAACCAATGATATGCTATGCGCCACGAGTTGCGCAATACGCCTTTTTTGACGCGATGCGCTGTTTTCGGCATAATACGCCTTTTTAGGCGCTTTAACTTTTCACAGGAGGAGCAGAGGAATCTGAAGTGAGGGAGACGCTGCTGCAGCTTTGTTCATGTATTGAGCGCTCCTGTGGCTCGGAGCACGGCCCCTGCTTGCAGCAGGCCCCCTTGTTTCACCGGGCCCCATACACCTGTACCCCCTGTATGGCGGCCTTGGTGCTGGGAACAGGGCTGCAAACTCCGATGTCTGCAGTGACGCCAAAAGATGTCGCTGCAGACGAACGACCTGAAATGCCCGACGCCAAAAGATGGTGGGCGGTCGTTAAGGAGTTAAAACAGTTTGACCACTGCATATATTGTGTATCACATAAATAGTGATTATAATTTTATCAATCTATATCCTATGCTGGAAATTACTAGTATCATGTAAACACACATCAACTATTTCTTATTTTCAATAAAGTCCTGGCATAACAAGGAACATTTGGACACATTGGAAATCACAACTGACTCCTTCTATCATCGAAGTTATAAACAGAGTTAATTCCCAGTCCAATTCTGAGGCTTGCCTAATTGTGCCACCACACGAGATAGTTAAAGCCAAATACAGATGGCTGCCCTGGACGAACTCTGGGCACTTCTCTGATTAAAGGGGTTTTGCCACGATCATATTTCATACCTCCTGTATCCAGCTCTTCAGCTCTGTGTGCACAGAAGGGGGCGTGTGATTTGTTTGAATTGCTTATCATGTGACCCAGCAGGATGACATCACCAGGCCTTTCCTCTCCTTAGTCAAAGAAAGGTCTGTTTATGTAAAAGCTGTGAGTAGCTGAGAGGTAATGTTTGTGCCTTCAGGCACAATGGCCATAGGTTCAAATCCCTGCAGTAACCAAACCTGTGGATTTTTTTCCCTCTTTATCAATGCACAGACCTCATTGAGGTTTCTTTTTTATTTATTTGCACTGTTTGACTAATTACTAAGTAGCACAGAGGACGGGAGTAGAGTGACAGCACCTGGGGTTTGAACACTCAGTAGCTGCCTGAGAGGAGAAGTGATGTCTGAGCATGTGCGACCCAGAGTGAGGAGCTCACAGCCCTGGTCGTATCCTCTGGAGACGAGCTGTAAACAATGGATCACTAAAGGAGCAGCTAAAACAAAAACGGTGCAGAATTTTTAATAATAATAAATGATGAAAATGTTTGTTATTTTATTTGCAAGCTTCCCTCGTCAATTTTACTTCGTGGCAAAACCCCTTTAATGATTCTACGTGGTTTTCTAGTTTGGCTCGTACATATATCTATTGGGACCGCTAGTGTTATTTTAGTTTGTTTGATTCTTATGTGTATTCTTATATACTTGCTGGATGTACTTTTTGACCCTACCTGTAGTACCTATCTCATATGGCCTGTCATATGGTTCTCTTTGTTTTTTATGTTTTATCTGACTATTATTGTATATTTTTCTTTTCAATAAAGACCTTTTCTGCTGTTAAAAAAAAACAAAAACAAGTAATATTTGGAAAAAAAACTATTTCTAAAATACATCATATATACAACAATTCCTTGAAATGTAGGACTTTAACCTCAATATCTCTTTATGCCCAAAAAAACGAGGGATACTTTTTTCACAATATTGTATTTTCACTTGATTCTTCCTTTGATACATTTTCCTATATACAGGCAGTCCCCGACTTACATCGTTCCGACTTACATCCGTCCCCTAGTTACAAACAGAGACTTATGGGGGTGGCTGCCATTCAGCACTGAGTCACGCCCCATGATAACCAAGTGCCAGCATGCCACAGCTGCACATGAGATACAGAACGTTAGGAGAAATCTTCTAAAAAAGGGCACAGACAGCAAAACAAATGTAAAAACCCTTCCTGCACTATCCAAAACTAAAAAAAATTGTTTTTGCTGGAGTTACATTTAATAAATTTACCTGTTCCGACTTACATACAAATTCAACTTATGAACAAACCTACAGTCCCTATCTTGTTTGTAACCCGGGGACTGCCTGTATTTCTTCTGCAGTTCACTGTATCTCAGCAGACACTATGGACACAATGAATTATACCCACTTTACATATTCTACGCTCCGATGGTTGTTTCTTTAGAATATAATCTCATTAAGTGTTCAATGATAGGTAGAACAATAACAGCAGATAAGTCCTACTCACCATGTTGTTACAGAGGTTTTAAGATTGCTCTTGTATCTCGTAGAAGGATTGCTGTAAATGAGGAACAGGTGAACTCCCATATAAGCCACTGGCATTTTGTAATAACTTCAATTGTGGGCAGGCTCTGAAACAAAAGGAAGCTGTTTCACAATTTCGACATAACGTACAATTTCAGGAAGTGAGTGGTTAATATTGGAGAGTCTAGTCTGGGCTTCGGTGACCTGAATATCAAGATAAGTCAGTATTGGCTCCTTTTCCTTCTCAAATAGATATGTAATAAGTAAAGGATTAAAAAGGAATTCTGGCCAGAAGTATTTATCAGCTACCCACTAGTCTAAAATGTGTGCCTTTGAGTGTAAACAATAGTGTATGCAAAAAACATACCTCCCAAGTGTCCCTATTTTGGAGAGACAGTCCCTATTAACCCAGGTCCCACTGTCCCTCTTAGCTCTATAAATGTCCCTTTTATTCATTTGAGAAATAGATTTGTGCCAATAAACTGACTATCTTGCTTTAAAAAGTATCTGATGGCTACCTAGCTGTATATTACATAACAACCTTCTAAATATTTAATCATTGGATACAATGCAATCCTGAAAATGTGTCCCTTTTTGGCTATCTAAAAAGTTGGCAAGGTGTGCCTTGGTGTGATGTCATGTATTTGGGCGTGGTTAGAGGCATGGACCTATGTGTCCCTCTTTGCAATCTCTAAAAGTCATGGTATGGCTAAGTCGCTATATTTTTTGACTAAGAGGGGAGAGAGATTTTTGGACCTCACATCCTCTAAACATACGTTGATCTAATGCTTCTCAGCAAAATTTTTACAAAAATGAACAGGAGGTTCTTAGTATACGTTTTGATCAAAACATATAGGCCCACTGGCCACTTCACGGCGTCCTCTATAAAGTGGGTCCCTAGGCTAATGGATATTGCACTGCATGGCGCCCATCGCCGCAGCAATATCCACACAAGCAAGGGGCACAACCCAGTAATCCGCAGCCCCCCGGCTCTGGGCTGCACCACCCCACAAGCATAGCACCACAGCAGCAATGGCCGCCACACAGCACCAACAGCAAAAAATGGAGAGGTTGACACAGCTCACCTCTCCAAGGGTCCCTGCAAGCAGACTGAAAGGAGCAGGGCATTAACCATTATAAAAACTACTGCTAATTAAAAACACCTGGGTCAAATGGGGAGGAGTGCTCGTCCAAATAAAAAAGAAAAGACTAATCAACTTATACTAGGAGGGGAGAGAGATTTTCCTCACACTATACGTTGATCTAATGCTTCTCAGCATAATTTTTTTAAGAAAAATGAACAGGAGGTTCTTAGTATACCTTTTTGATCAAAACATATCTGCCCACTTGCCACTTCACGGCGACCTCTTTAAAGTGGGTCCCTACACTAATGGTTGCACTAATGGATCAGCACTCCTCCCCATTTGGCCCAGGTGTTTTTAATTAGCAGTAGTCTGTATAAGGGTTAATGCCCTGTTTCTGTTAGTCTGTATGCAGAGAGCCTAAGGGAAGGTGAGCAGTGTCTTCCTTTCCATTTGTTGTGGTGGTGCTGTGTGGCGGCCATTGCTGCTGTGATGCTGTGCTGGTGGGGTGGTGCAGCCCAGAGCCAGGGGCTAGGTCAGGCAGCAGTGGTGCTGTTGGGCCACTGGGCTGTGCCCCTCATCTGTGTGGTTTTTGCTGCGGCGTTGGCTGCCATGCTGTGTTACCCCCATTTAGAGTAGGGACCCACTTTATAGAGGTCTCAGTGAAGTGGCAAGTGGGCTCTTACGTTTTGTTCAAAAAGTATACTAAGAACCTCCTGTTCATTTTTGTAAAGTTTTGCTGAGAAACATTAAATCAACGTATAGTGTGAAGATGTGCGGTCCATGTCTCTCCCTAGTTGCTATATTTTTTGATGATACAAGAAAAATGTGGAGAACATAAAGACAAAAGAAAGGACTCCTTCACACTTTCTCTGCTTGTTCAAATTTGTGTAAAAAAGAATATGGGCCACATGTATGAAAACTGTCATAGTTTTCATACATAATTGCCAAGAGTCTAAGACTTTTGTTGTTGCCCATAGCAACCAATCAGAGCTCCCATTTAATTTTTCATAGCACTATATGAAATGAAAGGGGAACGCTGATTGGTTGCTATGGACAACAAAGAAAGTCTTAAACCTAGACAGTTTTCATACATGAAGCCCTAAAGGGGTTTTGCCGTGAAGTAAAATTGACGTGGGAAGCTTGCAAATGAAATAACAAACATTTTCACCATTCATTATTATTAAAAATTCTGTGCTGTTTTTGTTTTAGCTGCTTCTTTAGTGATCCATTGTTTACAGCTCGTCTCCAGGGGATACGACCAGGGCTGAGAGCTCCTCACTCCTGGTCAGACATCACCTCTCCTCTCAGGCAACTGCTGAGTGTTCAAACCCTATTGTACTCCTTTCCTCTGGACGCCTTACTAATTATTCAAACAGTGCAAATAAATAAAAAAGAAACCTCAATGAGGTCTGTGCATTGATAAAGAGAAAAAAAAAAGTTTGGTTCCTGCAGGGATTTGAACCAAGGACCCTTGTGCCTGGAGGCAAAAGCTTTACCTCTCAGCTACTCACAATGCTTTACATAAACAGACCCTTCTTTGACTACAGATGAAAGGCCTGGTGATGTCATCCTGCAGGGTCACATGATCTGCAATTCAAACAAGTCACACACGCCCCCTTCTGAGCACACAGAGCTGAAGAACTGGATGCAGGAGGTAGGAAATGAGATCGTGGCAAAACCCCTTTAAGCGTTTACAGTAAAACAGGTAGAATGGCATTTGCTGACATCTGTGACATTTAGTACATTTGTTCATGGTGGTTTTGAAGTCCTGTAGAAAAACCGATGGAAAAAATACCAGAAAAAAGTCATTTTGTCATCTTCACTGCCCACCATGTCTGTCACAATAGCTCACCATTGTCCCGCTGTTGGAATCGAATACCTTGGGCCAAAGAGGAAAAGCCTTTCTTGGACCCACCTGTCAGCTGTATGGAAATAATAGAAAACTTACTTTTTAATCATATTTACTTGGCATTTCACACCAAACAACATAATCTATGCCCAAGACTGAATTTATCCTCTGTTCGTGGGGTATTGTGAGTGAAATCCAGGGTGTGTATTTCTGCCCCATACATGCCTGAAATCAATCAAGTTCATTCTGTAGGGTATTTTAATCTGTGGCCAAGAGTTAATTTATCCCCTTTTGTGGGGAATTCTGTGTCAAATCCAGTGTTTGTATTTCTGCCCTACACACATCTCACATCCAGCCAGTTCAGTCTGTTGGGATATTGACATCTGGAGCAAACAGTAAATTTTTTCACTTATTGTGGTGATTCTGTTAAACGCTAGTCACTAGTCATTTTGCCATTCCTTTGATCCTTTAGTGTCCGCTTCACTCGGTCAATATTCCATCATTGCTGAAGCCAAAACGAAACAGGAGTTGATGCAAAAAATAATAAGTAAATGAAATATTTGCATGTCTTCCGTGTTGTGCATCCACTCCTACTTTAGGTACCTAAACATCAGACAATCCTGATGCAAACAAAGGACCATGTCATACTAGCCTTACGACTTCTCTGAAGACACAATCGGTTGTGTTTGTCCTTTTCATTCCTTCTGACAGATTAAAAGAAGTGGAAAATCAAATATAGTGTCAACGTCATTAAAGTGGTGGAGGGTGGAAACAGCATTAGGAAACCACAGGTGGCAGCAGCATGAGTAACTTAGAGAGTGGCACAATTACACAGTATGGAGGTGGCGGCAGCAACTTCAGCAGCATCAGGCTGGAGAGTGGCATAATGTCATAATTTTGAGGTGGCGGAAGCTAGGTGATATAATGAGGAGGTGGTGGCAACAGCAGCATCAAGCCAGGGTGACATGGTGACATAGCCTGGAGGTGACATCATCAGCAGCATGAGGAGACCTGAGTGGTGAGGTGGCAGCAGCATCAGAAGGCTACATAAAGGCCCAGTGAAGAGTGGGGAGTGGGGTGGCAATACCAGTCCCTGGTTAAGATGGTGGGTGGTAGAAGAAGCAGCTGGCAGCAGATGTGTGGCATTGGGCGGGTGGCAGCATCAGAATAGTAGCTGAGGCAGGTATCCAGAAGAATCCAGGGTTCAGGGTCTGCTCCAGGCGCTGCTGCTGGTGGGTACTTTCCTTACTAGGGGGGTGAAGAAAGCTGCGCATCAACAACTCCAGACTCAGGTTGCTGGTGATGGAGCTGGTACTGCTCCTACCCCCCACAGCAGCCATGGGAGTGGTGCATGAGCGCTGAGGAACCCCCCCCCGGTCAGACCTGCGATGATGGACGATGGCACAGACAGATCTCTCTATCACTGTCAATAGCTGCACTCTCTCACAGGCTCCACAAGTCTGCTGTCTTTGACTCCAATCTGGCCTTTCAAACTGCACATCTAATCCCTTACCCTTGCCTCCACCTGAAAAATATCTCCCGAATCCGCTCATTCTTTCACTTTGAAAGCACAAAAATGCTGGTCCCTGCCCTCATCATCTCACGCCTAGACTATTGCAACATCCTTCTGTGAACTCCCAACTAGCACCCTTGCTCCCCTTCAATCCATCCTTAACTCTGCTGCCTGTCTGATTCACCTCTCTCCTCGTTACTCCTCTGTCTCTCACCTTTGCCAGTCCCTTCACTGGCTGCCCATTGGCCCCACCAGACTCATGTGGCCGTGAGATGTAGTTGCCACGTCTCTAGTCCCCTGAACAGACAGATTTTGCAGCATCTGTTCCAGGACTTGAAGAAGTGAAATGACGTTGTTCATCCCGTAGTCCTGGCGACTGACAAATAACGTGGCCTCCTCGAATGGCCTCAACAAACAGCAGGTGTCACGCATGAGCTGCCACTGGCTAACATCAAAATACCACAGTGGAGTATCCCTGTCCTCTTGTATCATCAATAAATCATTAATTGCCTTTCTCAGTTCATAGATTTCTCTCTGTTTTGCTCTGTTCATAGATTTCTCTGCTTTTCTCTGTTCATAGTTTCTGTTCAGCTCATGGAGGGTGTGCTGTATGGTGTAGGAATGTCTGTAGTGCATGCAAAGTTTCCTAGTCATTTTTAGAACGTCTTGCAGATGGCTGGAAAACGTTTGACAAGCAGATTAATCATGTGCATGGTGCATGGCTCAGCCCTCCTCGGCACAGCACAGACACCATGATCTTTCTATTGTCTGTCACCATGGTTCCGACTTTCAGTTGTCGCGGAGAAAGCCAAGAATCGATTTCGTCTTTCATGACGAGGAGCACTTCCTCCCCTGTGTGACCAGGCAAACCAGGTGTAGAGCTGCGTCTCCTGTCCAAGTTGCTGGTGTGGCTGGGTAGGAAGCACATTCACCCAGTGGGCCGTAAAGGACATGTACTGTCCCTGACCGTAGTTGCAGCACCACACGTCCGCACGGCAGACAAACTTCTTCCAAATTAGATTCGCTCATCCCTAATTATGACGACCTCATCAGGTATTTTTATCAACTGCATTTGGGCCTGAGTAAGATGTAGATTCATAATAAAAAAAATTTAAAAATATATATAATTTACCTAAAGTCTTCTTAGAGTCTAGTGCACCTGCTTAGTGTTCAATATAAAATTACCACCTTTATCAGAAAGATTAATGACATTTTATCTCCTGAAAAACTTTGCACTATCTACCGAAATCTCATAAAATAAATCTGAAACACATATAAACCTTACAGCCAAAAAATAAGATAATTCAATTGTCAAATATTAATAGCATGAAACAGAATTCCAATAATACTAAATAAAGAACAATTTGTTTTATCCAGTTTATACAAAAAAAATCTTGCTTCTTAACAAATATACAATTAAAATGGATCTATGTGTCCACCCAAAGAAATATAAAGGTCTTGTACTGTACATGTACATGTACTGTCCCTGACCGTAGTTACAGCTCCACACATCCGCGCTGCCTTTGGAAGACACCAACAGGCTCAAGGACTGGCCCACCTTCTCATCTACATATTTGTGCAGGGCTGGTATTGCCTGTTTCGAAAAGAAATGTTGACTTGGGACTTTCCACTTCGGCTCGGCACAAGCCATCAGTTCTCTGAACGGTGCAGAGTCCACCACTTGAAAAGGGAGGGACTGCAGTACCACCAACTTGGACAGGAGCATGGTCAGCTTTTGCATCTTAGGATGGCTAGATGCATACTGCTGTCTCTTGGCAATCGTCTTGGCGAATGACTGTTGGCACCAAGTAGGAGCATCTAGACCAGTAGATGATGGGAAAGACAGACAACTCCCTTCGGCAGACGTGGTGGAGCCTTGATTGCCTGAAATGGGAGGCGTGCCACTGGGTGCTGTTGCTGCAGCAGGATGGACCACCACATCTGAGACACGTTTCTCCCAGGCCACTGTATGGAGACGCTGCATATGTTGATGCAGGGCTCTGGTGCCAACGTTAGGTCCCTGGCCATGCTTCACTTTCTGCCCACAGATTCTACATATAGCCATGTTCGCCTCCTCCGGTGACTTGGCAAAAAACTGCCACACCGCCGAGTAGGTGATTTTACCACCAATGCTCCACACTGACTGACTGCTACCACTGTTGCCTCGGTGAGCCCCTGCGCCACTACTTTCTGGGACCTGCAAAGCAGGTAGTCTACCCCGTGGCCGTTTGGCTCCCGACCTCGCACTGCTGCCACCCTGCTGACTCCCGGCCACACTACCAACTTGCTGGCTGTGCCACTGCCTGATGCGCAAGCTGCCACCCTCTTCTCCTAATGATGAAGCCCTTGCTTCCAGGGTCGGGATGATGGGTTAGGCGAAGGTAGGTGACCGCCTAGGGCGCCACTTCATGCCAGGCAAAAAAGGGGGTGCAAGGAGGCATGGAGTGGTCTGAATTTTCCATTTGGAAATGCCTTGTTTAACTAGGGGACCAGAATACATTGTCCCAGCCTTGCTTGCTTAGTGTTTGCCTGTCACTGCTGTCCTCCTCAACGGTCTCATTGTATAGAGCCTGACCGCTCGCAACATAATCCCCATGCCACCTTCCTCATCACTTCTTGCCCGCCTAGTGCAAGAAGCAACAGATGTCTGCCCCAGCTCCTTGCTGTCCAGTAGCTGCTCATTGTCTTCCAATAGTTGTTCCTCGCTGTATAGTGGGGCAGCATATAGTAGTTCTCTGGTTGTGGGAACCAAATGGGACAGAGGCGGGTTGAGGACAGGTGAGAGCCCCTGACCTGCTCCTGGGCAATGCCAACTAAGGGTTGTGTCTGACGAACCCACCGACTCTTTTCCGGGGTTGTCAGATGTCATCTGGGAGAAAGTGGATGACCTAGTCAACCATTCAAGAACCCTTGGGTTGCTGACAACACATGGCCGCTAGATGACACTGGTAGCTCTGGCCTCGCGGAGTGACCCCTGCTGTGACTTCCCCTTACTGTGCTGTGACCGGTGCCTGGCCTAGGAACTTACTATTGTATCCTTTGACGCTAGTAGCTCGGTTCTTTCCAGCTGGCGCTGACATTACCTTATCAGGCTGTGTTCCCACTTCAGTTATTTGGTCAGTTTTTCCCCTGTAACTGCCCAGAGAAGTGAAGTGTGAAGCGATTCTAAGAGCGGCACCTGTCATAGTAAAACACAGCATTTTTTCAATACCAAACCACGATCCCTCTGCATATTTGAGCACATCACAATGTTCTACAACACCCTACAGGCTCTCTACAGCCAGGAAGTAGCTGTTTTTTAACGCGATTCGCCGCAAATAAATTAAAGTCGAAATTATTTTTTGTGAAAAATTCAGCGAAACTGGGAATCGAATTTTGAGAAATTCGCTCATCTATAATAGTGAGTATATTGGCTTCATAAGCGTATCACAACTTATCTCTAGCGTTAGCCTGTGAAAATGAAAAATAAATTTTTTCCAATAGTATGTAGTTTTAGCTTAAAATGATTCATTTCTTCCAAGTTCACCAATATTTTATATGTGGCGGGAGGTATGGCAGAAGGGAGCACAGATTTTGGTGGCTGCCATGTCGGATTTGAAAAAGCCCAACAGTTCCGGTACAGGAGAAACTTTATGAAGTCAACCCATTTTGGATTTAACACCCCTCAGGGAACCCATCTAGAGGTGTATTGTGCATTTTGGGCCCATGGGTGTCTCAGAGTTTTCTTTTAGCATTGGGCTGTGAAAATAGAAAAAAAACAGCAATCCCACAATTGTTTTTTTGGTTTTATTTTTACAGTGTGCGCTGTGCGGTATAAATTACATAATCAATTTTATATGTTTTACTACTTTTACACAATAGAAATGTGTTTGTGAAAAGAAAAATGTGTTTTTATGTCGTCAGTCTGACAGCCATAACTTAATTTTTCTGTATATGGAGCAGATTAAGGGCTTGTGTTTTTGCAGGATGACACTTTCATTGGTACCATATTGGGGTTCATACTGGAACTGATGAAGTCTCTGGTGTTAGACACAGAACGCATATTCCTCTGCATGCAAATTAAACTACAATCTTTTAGTACAATCAGTACAGTCTTGCGCAGCCTTTCTGGGTCAGATTTAGCCAAGGGGAAGAAATCTTTCCCCCATTGTGCATGAATCTTATGTTGGGGTTCATGACGCGTTGATTGTTTTTAATCGAGGTGGGATGAACAAAATCCAGCAATCCAGCAGAACAGCAGTAGCATTTTTATTTTGTTTGTTTTTACAGCAATCCCCATGCAGTATTAATTGACATTAACATTAATCAGCAAGTCAATACAGTTACAGTGATACCAAAATTCTATATATTTTTGTATCTGTTTACCGGCTTTTACTCAATAAAAACACTTATTTAAAAAAGAAAACACCTTCTTGCCTGAGAGCCATAACCTTTTTATTTCTCTGTGTACGAAATTGTGTAGAGGCTTGATATTTGCAGAATGAGTTGACATTTTCATTGGTACCATTTTAAGGGAGACATGAGTTTTTGATTGCCTTTAAATAAGTTTTCTGTGAGGCAGGATAAAGAAAATACTGCAATCTTGGCAGTGTTTATTGTTCTTTTTAAGAGTGCTCACCATGCAGTATATGTGACATTAGTTTTACTCCATTGGTTGAAACAAATATGGCAATACCTATTTTATATCTTTCTTATGCTGTAAAACTTTTTGTTTTAAGTGCTTTTATTGTGTAAACAAAAATTGTATAATTCTGAAAAAAATACAGCAATTCTAGGGGTCTGCTATAGGCCCCCAAATAGAACCCATGGAAGATGTATTCCTCAAACAAATAGATGAAGTAGCTAATCAAAATAAGGATGTTATGGGTGACTTCAACTTCACAGACATAAACGGGAAACTGAAACCTGTGGATTTCCTAAAGGAAACAGGTGTTTGTCGATAACTAAAGATAATTACCTTTCCCAAATGGTGCTATAAGGAAAAGCTATGTAAAATAATGATAAATACAGCAAAGCTGGAAACAGAAAGACATATTGCCATTGAAGGTAAAACTAACCCCAAAATATTTTTAATATATTTATATATTTTATATAATTAGTAAAAGGATAAAACTGAAAATGTTGGTCCTCTGAAAAGTAGTGAGGGAGAGACTGTAGAGGGTGCTGAGGAGAAAGTAAATCTATTAAACAATTTTTTTCTCCATTGTATTTACCGAGAAAAATTACCTTCTTGTTGATGGGCAGAGGGTTCAGGTAAACTCTACCTTAAATGTTTCTTGTTTAACCCAGGATAAAGTGCAGCTCCGCCTTAGGAATATTTAATATTCATTAATATTTAAGGACAGTATAATAACTGGGTATGTCACAATTTTTGGAAAAAATTTTTCCTTTTTTAAAATTTTTTTTTGGAAAATTTTGGGGGGAAATTAAATTTTGTTTTCCCAAATTTTTTTTAAAAAAAAAAAATTTTTAAAAAAGGAAAATTTTTTTTAAAAAAAAAAGGGTTTTTTTTTTTAAAATTTTTAAAAATTTAAAAAAAATTTTTTTTTTTAAAAATAAAAAAAAATTTTTTTAATTTTTTTTGGGAAAAAAAATTTTTTTTAAAAAAAAAAATTTTTTTCCTTTTTTTAAAAAAAAAATTTGGGGGAAAAAAAAAGGGTTTTTCAAAAAATTTTTTTGGGGGGCCCCCCCCCAAAAAAAAAAAAAAGGGGGTTTTTTTAAAAAAAATTTTTTCCCAAAAAAAATTTTTTTTGGGGGGAAAAAAAAAATTTTTTTTAAAAAATTTTTTAAAAAAAAAAAAAAAACCCCCCTTTTTTTAAAATAAAAAATTAAAAAAAATTTTTTTAAAAAAAAATTTTTTAAAAAAAAAAAATTTAAAAAAAATTTTTTTAAAATTTTGGGGGGGGGAAAAAATTTTTAAAAAAAGGGAAATTAAAAGGAAAAAAAAATTTTCCCTTTTTTAAAAAATTTTAAAAAAAAAAAAAAAAAAAAACCCCGGGGGGAAAAAAAAATTGGGGAAAATTTAAATAAAAAGTTTAAAAAAAAACCCAAAGGGGGGGGCCCCAAAAATTTTGGGGGGGGAAAATTTTAAAAAAAAAAAAACCCCCCCCTTTTTTTTAAAAAACAAAAAAAAAAAAAAATTTTAAAAAAATTTTTTTTTTTGGGAAAAAAAATTAAAAAAAAAAAAAAAAATTAATTAAGGGGGAAAAAAAAAAAACAATTTTTTTTTTTTTAAAAAAAGTTTTTTTTTGGGGGAAAGGGGAAAAAAAATTTAAATTTTTCCCTTTTTAAAAAAAAAAAAAAGGGGGGGGGTTTTTTTTTTAAAAAAAAAAGGATGGGGGGGGAAAAAATTTAACAAAAAAAAAAATTTTTTTACAGAAAAAAAAAAAAAAAAAAAAAAAAGGGGGGGTTTTTAAAAAGGGGGGTTTTTTTTTTAAATTTAACCGGGGCCCCCCGGAAAAAAAAAACCCCCCCCCAAAAATTTTTTGGGGCCCCCCCCCCTTTTTTTTCCCCCCCTTTTTTTTTTTTCCTTTTTTTTTTTTTTTTTTTTTTTAAAAAACCCCCAAAAATTTTTTTTTTTTTTTAAACCTTTTTTTTTTGGGGGGGTTTTTAAAAGGGGAAAAAAAAATTAAAAAAGGGGTTTTAAAAAAAAAGGGGGGGGTTTTTTTAAAGGAAAAAAAGGGGGCCCTTTTTTTTTAAAAAACCCCCTTTTTTTAAAAAAAATTTTTTTTTAAAAAAGGTTCCCCAAAATTTTTTTTTTGGGGGGGTTTTTTTTAAAAAATTTTTTCCCCCTTGGAAAAATTTTTTTTGGAAAGGGGCCCCCCCGGGGAAAGGGTTAATTTTTCCTTGTTGGGAATTTTTTTTTTTTGGGGGTTTTTTTTTAAAAAATTTAAAAAGGGAAAAAAAAAAAAAAATTAAAAAGGGTTTTGGGGAATCCGGGGCAAAATTTTTGAAAAAAAAAAAAAAGTCACGGGGAAAAAAAAAAAAAAAAAAATTTAAAAAGGGGGAAAATTTTTTTAAAAACCCAAAAAAAAAAAAAAAAAAAAAGTTTTCCCAAAAAAAAAAATTTTGGGGGGGGAAAAAAAAAAAAAAAAATTTGGGGCCCCAACCCCAAAAAAAATTTTTTTTTTTTTAAAAAAATTTTTTGGGGAAAAAAAAAAATTTAAAAAAAGGGGGGGAAAAAAAAAAAACCCCAAAAAAAAAAATTTTAAAAAAAAAAAAGTTTTTTTAAAAAAATTTTTAAAAAAAAATTTTTTAAAGGGGGGGGGAAAAAAAAATTTCCCAAAAAAAAAAAAAAAAAAAAAATTTAAAAAAAAAAAAAAAATTGTTTAAAAAAACCCCGGGGTTTTAAAATTTTTTTTAAAAAAAAATTTTGGGGGCGCCCTTTTTGGGTTTTCCCCCTTTTTCCCCCCCGGGCCCCGGGCCCCCCCCGGGGGGAAAAAAATTTTGGGGGGAAAAAAAACCCCCCAAAACTGGGGGAAGGGGGGGGGGGGGGGGTTTTTGGGGGGAAAGGGCCCCCCCCCAAAAAAAAAAATTTTTAAAAAGGGGGGCCCCAACCCCCCAAAAAAAAAAGGGTCAAAATTTTAAACAATGGGGGGGGAAAAAAATAGGGGGGGAAAAAAACCCAAAAAATTTTTCCCCCCCTTTTTTCCAAAGGAATTTTAAAAAATTTTTTAAAATTGGGTTTTTCCCAAAAAAAAATTTTTTAAAAAAAACCACCAAAAAAAAACCCCAAAAAAAAAAAAAAAAAAAAATTTTTAAAAACCTTTTTTTTAAAAAAAAAAAAAAAAAAAAAAAAAACCCCAAAAAATTTTTTGGGAAAAATTAAAAAAAATTTAAAAATTTTTAAAAAAAAAAAAAAACCCCTTTTTTAAAAAAAACCCCATTTTTTTTAAAATTTTTAAATTTTTTTTTTTGGGGGAAAAGGAAAAATAAAAAATTTTTTTTTTAAAAAAAATTTTCAAAAAAAAATTTTTAAAAAAAAAAAAAAAGGGGAAAAAACCGGGTTTTCCCAAGGGGAAAAATTTTTTTTCCCCCCCCAAAAAGAAAAATTTTTCCCCCCAAAGGGCCCCCGGAAAAAATTTTTAAAAATTTTTTTTTAAAAATTTAACCTTTTTGGGGGGGGTTTTTTTTTAAAAAATTAAAAAAAAAAGGGGTTTGGAAAAAAGGGGGGGGTTTTTAAAAATTAAAAAAATTTTTAAATTTTTTTTAAAAAAACCCTTTTTTTTGGGGGGGAAAAAGGGGGGGTTTTTTAAAAGGGGTTTTGGGGCCCCCCCAGGGGTTTTTTTTTTTTTAAAATTTTTTTTTTTGGGAAAAAAATTTTAAAACCCAAAAAGAAAAAATTTTTTTTTTTTAAAAAGGGGAAAATTTTTTAAAAAATTTTTTTTTAAAATTTTTTTTTAAAAAATTTTTAAAAATTTTTAAAAAAAAAAAAAAAATTAAAATTTTTTGTTTTTAAATTTTTTTTTTAAACCCTTTTTAAAAAAAAAATTTTTTTTTTTTTTTTTTAAATTTTTATTTTTTTTCCCCCTTTGACTGAAAAAAAAAAAAATTTTAAAACCAAAAAAAACTTTTAAAATTTTTTTTTAAAAATAAAAAAAAAAAAAAAAGGGGGGGGAAAAAAAAAAAAAGGGTTTTGGGGAAAAAAAAATTTTTTTAAAAAAAAAGGGGGGGGGGGGGGGGGGGAAAAAATTTTGGGTTTTGGGGGGGGGCCCTTTTTTTTTTTTTTTCCCCCCAAAAAAAAAAAAAAAATTTAAAAATTAAATTTTTTTTTAAAAAAAAAAAAATTTTTTTTGGGAAAAACCCCAAATTTTTTGGGGGTTTTTTTTAAAAAACCCCTTTTTTAAAAAAAAACCCCCCCAAAAAATTTTTTTTGGGGTTTTTTTTAAAAAAAAAAGGGGAAAAAAAAGGTTTTTTTTTTTCCCTTTTAATTTGGGAAAAAAAAATAAAGAAAAAAAAAAAAAATTTTTTTAAAAAAAAATTTTTTTTTTTGTGGTTTTTTTTTTTAAAAAAAAAAAATTTTTTTTAAATTTTTGGGGCCTTTCCTTTTTTTTTTTGGGGGGGAAAAAAAAAAAATTTCGAAAAAAGGGGGAAAGGAAAAACCAATTTTAAAAAAAAATTTTTGGGTTTTTTTTTTTGGGGAAAAAATTTTTTTGGAAAAAATTTTTTTTTCCCCTTTAAAAAAAAAGGGGTTTTTCCCTTTTTAACCCCCCCCCCTTTTTTTTAAAAATTTTAAAAAATTTTTTTTTTTAAAGGGTTTTTTAAAAAAAAAACCCCCCCCCTTTTTTTTTTTTTTTCCCCCCCTTTTTCCCATTTTTTTTTTTTTTTTTTTTCCCCCCTTTTAATTTTTTTTTTTTTTTTCCTTTCCCCCTTTTTTCCCCCCCCCCCCTTTGGGGGTTTTCCAAAAAAAGGGGAAAAAGGGAAAAAAAAAAGGGGGGGAAAGGAAGGGGGGGGAAAAATTTTTTTTAAAAAAAAGGGGGGGCCCCTTTGGGGTTTTTTTTAAAAAAATTTTTCCCCGGGGGTTTTTTTTTTTAAAGGGGGGGTTTTTTTTTTCCCCCCTTTTTTTTTTGGGGGGGGGGGGGCCCCCCCCCCCCCAAAAAAATTTGGGGGGGGGGGCCCCCCCAAAAAAGGGGGGTTTTTTTAAAGGAAGGTTTTCCCCAAAAATTTTAACGGGGTTTAAAAAAAAAAAAACCCCTTTCCCCCCCCCCCCTTTTCCCCCCCCCCCGGGGGCCCAAACCTAGGGGGGAAAAAATTTTCCCAAAACCCAAAACCCCCCCCCTTTGGGCCCCCCAAAACCCCCGGGGGGGGCCCCCCCCGGGGCCCCAGGGAAAATTTTTTGGGGGGGGTTTAAAAAACAAACCCCCCCCCCGGGGGGGGGGGGGGGGGGAAAAAAAATCCCCCTTTTTTTAAAAAAAAATTTTATCCGGCCCCCCCAAAACCCCCGGGGGAAAACTTTTAAATTTTTGGTTTTTTTGGAAAACCGGAAATCCCAATTTTGGGAATTTTTGGGGAAATTTTTTAATTTTTTTTCCCCCCCCCCCCCTTTTTTTCCCAAAAAACCCCCCTTAAAAAAAAAATTTTTTTTTTTTTTTTCCCCAAACCTTCCCCCCCCCCTTATTTTTTCCCCCTTTCCCCGGGGGGTTTTTGGTTATTTTTTTGGGGGTTTTTTAAAAAAAAAAAATTTTTCCCCCCCAAAAACCCAACCCTTCCAAAAAATTTTTTTTTAAAAAATTTTTGGAAAAAAAAAACAACCCCCCCCAAAAAAAAAAAAAACCCCCCCAAAAAAAAGGGGCCCCTTTTTTTTTTCATCATGGATCGAGTTAAACACGTGCCAATAATAAATTACAAACTATGGAGTCTCACTAAAATAGTGGGAGAAAAAAGGTACATATACCCTTTAAAGGGGACGCCCCCAGCTTTTTGTCAACAAAAAGTACAGAAATTTGGGGGCATTTTGAAAACCCAAAAAACCTACTAAGGGTTTTGCAAAAACGTACTACTAGGCAGAAGCTTTTCCCCGTCAGACCCCCTCAACCGAGCATCAACGCAACAGCCGGAAAGATCCCAGGATGCACATCCCCAAGACCATCAAATCAGATCTAGCTCTATAAGAGAAGATATAGTCCTCCAGATTTCAATGAAGATAGGGCTTGCCAGCAGCAAAGGAGGAGGTGGGGGGGGGGCTTGAAGAGCCATGCTTGAATATTAAAACCCAAAAAACAATTTAGATGCAAATGATTCCTCAGACCCAAGGGGTGTCCAACAACAGAGGGGGATGCCGTCGGAGCCCCCTGGTCGCATTGAAGGTACAGCCGGGGAAATCCCCCAAAGGGAAAACAAAAAACCCCCAAAAACAATGGCCCCCGTAACCGGAAGAAAAAATCAATGAAAAAGGGACATGAAACATACATTAGTAAATGGAGACGTTAAATAGTGGGTCAACCAACGATGGATTTCGGTGATCCATCACTTCACAGACTGCAAGATCAGATAATCCCCAAACCTAGGATAATCTCACAGTGTCTGGAACAGGGGTCTTGCAGATTCAAGAGACCACTTTGGGGGCCCCGGTGCTTTTGTTGCCTTCAAGGGATCATATGTTGGGAAGAATACGGGGCAGGCCCTCCTTCCTCCCCGATTGGGGAGCGGACAAGGTAAATGCTCTCACCTTTCCCAAAGAATCTGAGTTATTTCCGGAAGGAGTGGCAAGACCCACTGGAGAAGTAGATTGTTCAGATGGTGTAGGGGAGGATGAGCCGGATTTCCTCTGTTGACCGTTGTCGACAATCCTTTTTCCTCCTCGGGGAAAGAAAGGGAAAAAATGTTTTCCATTTTATGAAACACCTTTGATCGCTGGGTTTTAAAAAGAGTAAACTTAATTTGCCTACTGAAATAGCATAGAGTAGATAGAGGAAAAAGCCCAAATTTTTTCACTACCTCTCCGAAAAGGGCCTCAAAAAAATAATTTTCCGCCTAAAGATAGGGAATACTTTTTCCCGTATAATCTAGATTTTTACAAAACTTTGCGGGGCTTCTCTTAAAGCTAAAAGGGAAAAACTTTTCCTGGGATTGGGTATTTTCTTGGGTTCTAAGGTCGGGCCTAATCGTTTCTTTCCCTCACTTTACAAGGGCCCGAAACCCAGGGGTTTTTTTCAATCTCAATTTTACATAAGGTAGCAAGGTCTCTTGGGTGAATGGCTCCAGAGATGCCCCCAAAATTTTCAGGGGGGTTTTTTCCCCCTAAAACTTTTCTCCAAAATCCTCAACTTTGTTGTTTAAGTGTTTATTCTCCTGGAGAAAATCAAGATTTTAAGAAGTTTTTTCAAGTTGTTTTCTTAGCTTTGAAAATTTTAAGGGCCCTGCCTTTTAATCTTCCCGAAGGGTTTTTAACGTCAGTTTTGACTTGTGCTCCATTCTGGCAACCGAGGGCATTAATGACGCTTGTAAATCTGCTGAGATTTGTTTCGTTACTTACGCTACGAATGCTTTAAAGTTGGAGCTGGAGGGATCAATGGAAGGATGGGCGTCATCTTGTGGTAAGTATCCCATTCTGAGGTAGAGTCCTCCGGGTAATCTTGCAAATGATTCTGACCTGTGGGGTCAGGAGATGATGGTGCTAGGGCTTGCCTCCTTTGCCTGGGGTTTTCACATTCTTTATACGCCCAATCTTACAGAGGTACTTTTCCATAAACAATGAAAATGCAACTCCACAAGTTAGCTGCTGAGCTAGGGTGTCTGTAGATTTTATGAATCCAGGAAAGTTGTGAGCCATTAGGTCATATGGTTAGCGCCACTGAGAGAGTGTGTGATGGTTATAGTTATATACGGATCTTGAATCAAAACAGGTGAACCACCGCAGGGTGCCAAAGGGTGCCAAGAGGGGCCGCAGCTGGCTTTGGTTTTGTGTGCTTATGCTACTAGTTATGTAGCTAAAAGCTGGCTGTTTTTGTAGCATGTAGCTCTGTTGTTATTATTATTATTACTATTTATTTTAAAGCGCCATTGATTCCAGGGCGCTGTACATTCGAGGGGGTTACATACATAACATATGTCAAATGAGTTCAATGTTCTCTGTGCTAGCGCAGGTTTATGGTTCCCCAATTCTCTCTCCCGCACCTTTTATGTCCCCTCAGCTCCTGTCTGCACTCTCTCTCTAGAACCCTCAAGATGGCGGGCTTCTATATAGGGATAACGGCGATAGCCCCTGATTAATCACGAGGGCCTATGTGCAGGGATTGCACATTCAGCGTGCGACTGGGCCCAAGTACCTGTTCGCTGGTGTGTGGCCGGCTCTAAGTGCTGGGAGAGGTCAATGCAGGGAGAGGGATCGTTGAAGCAGAGCTCCTCCGGCTGGCAGTATGGAGTGGCGACTTCCCACCTTTGATGAGGCAGCCCCTCTATTAAGCAGGTGCCAGGCTCTCTCCTCCTGGCTGGCGGAAGCAACCCCTGTATTTAGCAGATGCCGGGCTCTCTCCTCTTGGCTGGCTGAAGCAGTCCCTGTATTTAGCGGGTGCTGGGCTCTCTCCTCCTGCAGGCTCCCACTTAGTGTTGTGCGGGGGAGTGTATCTTTGTATCTCGGAGCCCTCTGTGCTGTAGCGAGTGCACACTTGGCTCCGCTGCCACTAGAGAAGTTCCCCGGTATGTGCCGGTAAGAATGATGTGGGCAAAAGGTGTATCAGCCTGGTTTAGTTTGACTGGTATCTTCCGGTGTCTCGGAGCTCCAGAGGCAACCTCAGTCCATGATGGTGCAGGAACCGGAAGTCGTGTGTCCACTTTTGTCCACTTGTTTTTTTCATTTTCATAATTTTTTTTTTGTCCACATATAGGACTTGACTCTGCAATCTTTTGATCGCTGGTACACAATACCTAGCAGTATATACAGTATCTCACAAAAGTGAGTAAACATTTTAGGAAATATTGTATTATATCTTTTCATGCGATACACTGAAAATACGACACTTTGATACAATGTAAAGTAGTCAGTGTACATCTTGTACAACAGTGTAAATTTAGTGTGCCCTCAAAATAACTCATACAGCCATCAATGTCTAGACTGCTGACAACAAAAGTGAGTACACTCCTAAGTGAAAATGAACAAATTGTGCCCAATTTGCCAGTTTCGCGTCATGTGACTTGTTAATGTAACACGGTCTCAGGTGTGATTGGGGGGCACTAAAACACCATATTACCATTACAAAATGCAGCAGACCTGCAGGTCATGTCTACCACCGATGGACACTGTGCTGAAATGGATTTTTCTAGTGTTGGTGGTAGGGAAGTTGCTTTCCAAGGCAGAGCTAACACTCTTTGTACCTAGTGTGAGCCTCCAAGGGGCAGGGCCTATATCTATGGTTCTCCGTACCCTAAAGTCAAGCACAAGAAAATAAAAATCATTTTCTTTCGTGTCATCATATTCTATCATCCAGAATTATTTTAATTATGTCACTTAAAGAGTGTGTGAGTTAAACTGGTTTCGGATGAGCTATTTTCATTGGTACCATTTTTGGGTACATGCAACTTTTGATCACTTTCTATTCCAATCATTGGGAGGTGGAATAAACGAAAAATGCAATTCTGTCGTTGTTCTTATTTATTTTTTATTTTTTTTACAGAGTTCACTGTGCTGGTGAAATAACACAGCTTTATAAACCAGGTCATTTCTGACATGGCAATACCATTTATGTTTAGTACTTTTGTAATTTTTTTTTAGATACTAAAGCAACATGTGAAGAGAAAAAATTAAATGTTTGTGCTTACCATAAACTCCTTTTCTCATCTGATTCATTGGAGGACACAGAATGGCGTTGGGCATTGGCTGCTAATAGGAGGTGGCACTAAGCAAAACAAAATGACGGGCACTAAGCTAATGAGCTTGTCCAAAAGCAGTGGGAGTGACTAGGAGAAGCTAAGAGAAGAAAAAAAACAAAGTCCTAGTAAAATACTGCGAATGGGTGAAAACTAAGAGGTGCAACCCATGCAGTGAGGACCAGCAGATGCTGAAGCACCATAAGGATAAACTGGGTGGGAGCTGTTCCCCCCAAACAATCAGACAAGAAAATTTTATGATAAGTACAAATATGCCAATGTTTCGTCAATATCGTTGGGAGACACAGAGTGACCTTGGGATGACCAAAAGCAGTCCTTAGGGAATGGAACAAGAAAGCCCAGGACAATTAGTAACTAAGAAATGTTCCTGCAGAACCCTGCAAGCAAGTCAAATATAACAGGATTCGAATGCCCCCCCTGTGTAATAAAAGGCAGCAAGCAGTGAAGACAAGTAAGTTGCCAAACACATCTACAGAGCAAAGGCTTGATGGCACAGTGGCCAAGAAGCCATCACAGGGAACTGTGGAAAAAAACACCAAAGTGAAGAAAGGGAGAGATCCTCTTATGGTGCATAGTGTAAAGGGACAAAGACAAAACCATCCTGGAAAACAGGAGGGGTGTGAAACCACAATGTCTTATATAAAAGAGCTGTTTCCAGTTCCTCCCATCATAGGAAGGAAACTGAAGATGATAATGAGGCTGCCCCGTATAGACATCAGGAAGACAAGATTGATGGCCCCTAGACCCGGATGCAACCAGAAATGGTCAGAAGACAACCAAAGTAGATGAGAGAAACCAGAGAGAGTGAATGACTCCAGGAAGACAATGCAGTTCCTGAAAAAAATTGAGATTGTTTCGCTGAAGAGAACGGGGCGGGCCAGGCCTGGGAAGTACAGAATGACAGCACAAACAAGCAAGCAAGGTCCCTGCCTTGATCCGACTTAAAATTCTGGATGAGGAGGTGAGGAATAGGCAGGAACCAGGAAGAAAATAGAACAAAGTCACTTTCTCTACTTCCCAGCAAACTGGAGCATGCAAAAATTGCTACAAAACTCAGTTTTGCTCTCTCCATGGAAATCTTTAGAAAAAGGTGAAAGATTAGTTTGATCTAAAGAGAAACCAGAGCATGCATGGCATGGGTAACATATAAACAAAGAAAGGTATGGTAATACTGAATAGAGTCTTCAGAGATTGCTTCACTACGTGAACGGTGTAGAAATACTAGTTGGGTATACCAACCAGGCAGAGGGATCCATAGGAGATGCCCCAGGATTTGTAAGGGCTGAATGCTGTCCAAAAGCCGCAGGGTAACCTGGCCCGGAGTGCTGCTATAACACCTGCCAATGCCTATGAGGACCATGCCACAAAACTCAAGATTTAGTAAGGGATGGAAAAACAAAGACCTGAGAAAACAGGGGCAGTGATTATCTAAGAAAACAACCCCCAGTGCCAGACTGGAAGAAAAAACTGACAAATAGTCTGGAGGCTACAAACAGGAAAGACAGGATAGTCAGCTACAGGTCTTATAGCATACCCACCTGTGAAAGTAGACTAGACCAAGTGTCCTGAATATAACAGAGCACTTGGATATAATGAATATAACAGAGCCTGCCAAAGCCAGGCATGCCTAAGCAACGACAAGAAAACAACAACAAAAAATGTGACATTGAACGCAGACTCTGAGGAAGGAAGTGTGGGTAGCAAAAAGGGGTATAGCTAGAAACATGACAGCGATGGCAATACAGTGAAGGATAGGAATATGAGACCTAAATCCATTTTCATGATCTGTCTAAAGAAGGGGCATCACAACAAGTCATTAACCCCTTCCCAACATTGGACGTACCTGTACGTTCTGCAGTCCTTCCTGCAAATGGACTTACAGGTACATCCTGCATATCATGTGGGCTCTGAAGCGGGGCCTGCATAATTGAAGTGGTAATATACAGCTGGTCCCATGTTGTGTCGTCTGCGGTTTAACTCAAACAAAAAATGAACATCGCCCTTTTCCCCCTTTACAAACAACAATCACTCCAAAACTATAAAAAAAATTAAGTAGGCAAATTTAGTATTGCCGAGTGCATAATGACCTACCTTCTAAACATGTTATTTAACCTGTGTGGTGAAGTTTGTTTAAAAAATCCCCAAAAAAACCTCACAGAATTAAGATTTTCTTTCACCCCGCAACATATAAAACGGAATAAAATGCAATTAAAAAGTCATATAAATGCCTCAGTGGTACCAATGAAAATGTCAGTTCTTCTCAGAAACAAAATCCTTTACACAGCTCTGTATACAGAAAAATAAAAAAGTTATGGCTAGAGATGGGTGAATTTCTCAAAAATTGTAATTCTCCAGGTTCGCCGAATTTTCCGCAAAAATTATTTTCGACCCAAATCTATTTGCGGCGAATCGCATTAAAAAACAGTAATTTCCTGGCTGCGGAGAGCCTATAGGGTCTTGTAGAACATAGTGATATGCTCAAATATACAGAGGCAGCTTGGTTTGGTCTTGATACAATGCTGTGTTTTAGTATGACACGCACATGACTGCCGCCGCTCTTAGAATCGCTTCACACTTCACTTATCTGGGCAGTTACAGGGGCAAAACTGACCAAATAACTGAAGTGGGAAAGCAGCCTGACAAGGTAATGTCAGCGCCAGCTAGAAAGAACCGACCTGAGGGACAAGATCCTACTATAGCGTCAAAGAGTGCACTCCTTTTACACGAACATCAGATGATTCCACAGATGATGACAGAACCTGTTCTGTTAAAAGATTATACATGTAGAGCCCCCCCAAAAGAGTGGAGAGGGTGTCGGCAGTAATTTTGCGTTGATGTCACTGATCATGTTGCCCTTCCTGGCCAGACCTGTCAGAGGATGGAAGATGGCGCAGATAGGCAGCGGCCAACTGACTACATAGGATTTCTCTATAGTATGCGAGTTTCTCCTCCCTCTCGGCAGGTGAAAAAAGGCTCCCATTTTGGACCGGTAGCGAGAGTCCAAGAGGGTGGAGAGCCAGAAGTCATCCCTCTGCCGGATGGTGACTATCCGGCTGTCACTAGCCAGGCAAATCAGCATAGTGCGGGCCATCTGCACAAGTGACTCTGAGGGACTCCCTGCCTCCATCTCCACTGTATACTGCCATGGTGTGTCTGGGTCATCTGCCTCGTCTTCCTCATCTCCCTCTACCTCCTCCGGCTGCTCCTGCTCCTCCTCTCCTGTCACCTGAGTAGAAAAAACACTCATTTCGCCAGACACTGCTTGTGCTCCAATGTCCTCCTCCTCCTCCAGTTCAGCCCCCACCGGACTCATGTGGCCATGAGATGTAGTCGCCACGTCTCCAGTCCCCTGACCAGACAGATTTTGCAGCATGTTCCAGGATATGAAACAGTTGAAAGACGTTATGCATCCCGTGGTCCTGGCGCCTGACAAATAACGTGGCCTCTTCAAAGGGCCTGAGCAAACAGCAGGTGTCATGCATGAGCTGCCACTGGCTGACATCAAAATTACACAGGAGAGTACTCCTGTCCACTTGGATCATCAAAAAATCGTTAATGGCCTTTCTCTTTTCATACAGTCGGTCTAACATACTGTATGGAGGCTGGAATTTCAGCGGGTGGAAACATCGCATATCAGCCTATGTTGGGGGAGGCCGTTATGGCCCTGCAGCTCAAGGAGGGTGTGTTTGGCTTTGTAGGAATGGATGAAGTGTATACACAGTTTCCTGGCCATTTTTTAGAATGTCTTGCAGATGGGTGGAAGACATCAGGAACCTTTTGACAACCAGATTGAACACGTGCGCCATGCAGGGCACATGGCTCAGCCCTCCTCAGTGCAGCGCGGACACCATGTTCCTTCCATTGTCTGTCACCGTTACAATTTGCAGTTGTCGCGGAGAAAGCCACACATTGATTTCATGTTGCATGACGCGGAGCAGTTCCTCCCCTGTGTGACTATGTTCGCCCATGCAAACCAGCTATAGAACTGTGTGACACGTTGTGCCGCGGGGCACACTTGACAGTGAGGTTTAAAAGATGGTGGAGGTAAACGGATGGTGGAGGTAGGCAGGACATTGGAGGAGGAACCCGGCAGTGTTGACAAGTTGCTGGTGTGGCTGGGCAGGAAGCACATTCACCCATTGGGCCGTAAAGGACATGTACTGTCCCTGACCGTAGTTACAGCTCCACACGTCCGCGCTGCCATGCACCTTGGAAGACACCGATAGGTTCAAGGACTGGCCCACTGTCTGTTCTACATATTTGTGCAGGGCTGGTACTAACCTTTTTCGAAAAGAAATTACGGCTTGGGACTCTCCACCTCGGCTCGGCACAACCCAGTAGTTCTCTGAACGGTGCAGATTCCACCACTTGGAAAGGGAGGGACTGAAGTACCAACAACTTGGACAGGAGCACGGTCAGCTGCTGCACCTTAGGATGGTTGGACGCATACTGATGTCTCTTGGCAATGGCCTCGGTGAACGATGAGTGGCGAGGAGCAGGAGCATTTGGACCGGTAGATGATGGGAAAGACAAACAGCTCCCTTCGGCAGAGGTGGTGGAGCCTTGACTGGCTGCAATGGCATGTGTGCCACTGGGCGCTGCTGCTGCTGATGCTGCGGCGGCAGGATGGACCACCACACTGAGACATGTTTCTCCCAGGCCATTGGATGGTGATGCTGCATGTGTTGACGCAGGGCCGTGGTGCCAACGTTAGCTCCCTGGCCACGCTTCACTTTCTGCCCACATATTTTACATATACACATGTTTGGCTCCTCCGGTGTCATATCAAAAACCTGCCACCCCGCCGAGTAGGTGATTTTACCACCAACGCTCCGCACTGAGTGACTACTACCACCGCTGCCTCAGTGAGTCCCTGTGCCGCTACTTTCCTGGACATGCGAAGCGGGTTTTCTACCCCGTGGCCGCTTGGCTCCCGACCTCGCACTGCTGCTATCCTGCTGACTCCCGGCCACACAACCCACTTGCTGGCTGCGCCGCTGCCTGATGCGCAAGCTGACATCCTCTTCTCCCGACGATGATCATGAAGTGCAATCGGCTACATCGTCATCCATTTGTGTTTGCCCATCACTGCTATCCTCCTCAACTGTCTCAGTATACAGAGCCTGACCGCTTGCAACATAACCTCCCATGCCATTCTCCACATCAATACTTTCCCACCTAATGCAAGAAGCAGCAGATGTCTGTCCCACCTGTTCGCTGCCAAGTAGCTGCTGACTGCCCTCCTCAAAGAGTTCGTCCTCGCTGTATAGTGGTGCTGAGTCCAGACCATATAGTAGATCTCTGGCTGAGGGAACCTGAACAGAAGTGGGTTGAGGACAGGGGAGGGCCGCTGACCCGCTCCTGGGCCATGCCAACTAAGGGTTGTGTCTCACGAACCCACCGACTCTTGGCTGGGCTTGTCAGATGTCATCTGGGAGGAAGTGGATGACCTAGTCAACCAATCAAGAACCCTTGGGTTGCTGGTCAATACACGCCGCTAGATGACAGCCGGCAAATTGTGGCCTCACCAAGCCACCCCTGCTGCGACGTCCCCTTACTGTGCTGCGACCTGGGCCTGCTCCAGGAACGTTTGTGCCACTGCCCCTCCCATGTGAAGAGCCTGCCACCTCTCTGTCTGGCATACTGTTTGATCAAAAATTTACAGACTCTGTTTAATGAATATGTCTGTATATGACAAGTACACACCCTGTATTTGACTCCAAATTACCCCACAAACAAGAGCCTAAATTAACCCTTGAGTATGAAATACCCTACGGAAAAAAACAGAAGGAATTTAGGCGTATATGGGCAAAAAAAGATGCACACGCCCTGGATTTTACTCCAAATTACCCCACAAACAAGAGGCTAAATGAACCCTTGGGTATAAAATCCCCTACACAGTGAACCAGATGGAATTGAGGCGTATATGGGGCAAAAATACACACACACCCTGTATTTTACTGAAAGTTACCCCACAAACAAGAGGCCAAATTTACACGTGGGTCTAAAATGCCATACAGAAAAAAACAGATGGAATTTAGGCGTATATGGGGTAAAAAAAATACACATGCCCTGTGTTTTACTCCAAATTACCCCACAAACAAAAAGCTATATTAACCATTGGGTATAAAATACCCTACACAGTGAACCAGATGGAATTGAGGCGTATATGGGGCTGAAAAACACACACCCTGGACTTTAGGGAGAATACCCCAAAAACTAAAACAAAATAATAACGCTGGTTAAGGAACAGGTGTGTAAATGACACAAACTTGTGAATGTCTTTCACCCCAGTCACTGAAAAAACCGAGTTTGTTTTGTAAAGAGTGCAATATAGTGCAGCAGCAGCCAGTGAGAAGTGTGAGAATTTAACATGGCGTTCGTATTATAGGGCTGTGACGTCACAGAAGCCCGCTGGTTGCTGATTGGCTTCTTGTCTGCACATGTCATTGAGGGTCCTCCTTTCTTCCTCCAAGAGTTCTCTGCCCCATGTCACGCCATGTGCTCGTGGCCATTTTATAAAAAAAACTTTGCCTTCGTGCAGAACCGAAGTTTTCCCGAAATCCTAAACGAATTCCAGATGGTAGTGATCCATAAATATTGTTTTACACAATATAACATTTTTTCTTCTAAGTGCTTCAACATAAAATATATAAAAAAAAAAATATATATATATATACACTAACTGGATATCGCCATAATCGTATTGACCCACAGAGTGAAACTAACTTGTCACGTATACTGCACGGCGAGAGCCCACTTATTTGCAGTATTTTCTTCACCCTGGCTTCCAAACAATGGATCTAAAAGCAATCAAAAAAAGTCTTGTCTCCCCAATAATGATACCAATAAAAACGTCAACTCATCCTGCAAAAAACAAGCAGCAACACAGCTCTGTACACAGAAGATAAAAAAGTTATGGGTCTCGGACAATGGTGATACAAAAATGTGTTTTCCTTTTCGAATACAAGTGTTTTTATTGTGTAAAAGAAGTAAAGCATAAAATATATAAAAATCGTATCAACCTGCTGAATAAAGGTGTCATTTATATCGAAAGGTGATCACTGTAAAAAAAATTAAATAATACCAGGATTGCTGTATTTTGTTCAAAACCCCTCACAAAAACCTTTATATAAAGTGATCAATGTGTCATATGAACCCCATAATGATACCAATAAAAAAAAAATCAACTCATCCCACAAAAAACAAGCCATTAATCAGCTCCATATACAGAAAAATGAAAAAAAAAGTTATGGCTGTCAGACTATGATAACATAAAAACGCAATTTTTATAAACACATTTCTATTGTGTAAAAGTAATTTAAAAAAAATTAAAAACTAAAAAAAATTTTTTAATTTATCGACCTGCATAGTAAAGGTATTCTGACATTTATATCGCACGCTGAACATTGTATGAATTAAGCCCCATAGAAAACCTGTGGAACACCTGTGCACCCAAAATACACAATACACCTGTTTTGATACTTTGAGGGGTTTTGTAAATGCGACGTGCCATCCATCAAAATCTGTCTTCCAAGAGACAAATAGCGCTCCCTTCCTCGTACGTTTTTCAAAATTTTCATGATATTTTGATATTTTTCACAAATAAACAAGGATTGTATGTAGCGAATGGTTTGAGAAAAGTTATGATCAAGACGAACTTTGTGATTTTCTAGAACGCGAAGTGAACCAAGATTTTTACTGTTTGTTTGAGAAAACTTACGTTCGAGACATGCGCTCGGCACACCATTTTTAGTTTCGCTTTTAGCTGCTTCCTGCAGTTTTGGCGGCCATCCAATCAGTGCACAGCACGGAGGAGTGTAAAAACAAAATTCACCACTCGGTTTGTAGGGACCTCATTGACTGCTAATATCACATGACTCTGTTATATGCATGTCACTATTTCCGGTTGAACGCCATTTTGAGATTACTCTCTGTACTGAACACACTGCTCTCTGTCTGCTTGCTTGCAAGCAGGCAGGCAAAACATTTCTCAGCGATATTAAACAGGAAAAGCTGTTAAATTAGTTGGGGGGAGGTGGGAGCAAGCTTAGGGAATCATCTAAGCAATATATAGGGAGTTTTGTATAGCTGGCTTCAGGGCCGTTCCTAGGCTAAATTGCACTCTGGGCGAGGTGAAGAAATTTCTTCCCCCACCCCCATAACATAAAGCACCACAATGAGACACACTGCATCACCATAAACCAAAGCCAAAATATACAAAAAGCTTTAACACAATGTGCTACATATAAAACGACAAAATAATAGTCATAAAGTTACCAAATGACAATGCTACACAAAGCAAGAATCCCAGGCTAATAGCACCAATATCCTACTAAGACTACATATCACCAGTACATAGTGACCAAATAATACCACCACACCATGACCATATATCACCACCACAAAGTGACTGAATAATACCACCACACCATAAATACACATCACCACCACATATCACCAGCACATAGTGACCAAATAATACCATCACATCAAGACCATATATCACCACCACAGTGACTGAATAATACCACTACACCATAAATACACATCACCACCACATATCACCAGCACATAGTGACCGAATAATACCACCACACCATGACCACATATCACCAACACATCGTGACCAAATACTTCCACACCGTGACCACATATCACCACCACATAGTGGCTGAATAATACAAACTGACCATAACTGAATATAAGCCATTATACTACAACCAATATAACTGCCATGCAGTGACTATACAGTGGTGGATACCAGCTGTATACAGGCTCTGCAGACATATAAAAGATAACAGTAAAGTTATATCTAGTGACTTACAGGAGACGCCTCTGAAGAGTTGGTCTCTTTCTCTTCTTCTTCTTCTCCATTTGTCCCAGACCACCATGACGACTTTTCCCGGCCACAACTCTTCACTGTAGAATTTACAAAACAAACATCTTGGACTCCTCACTTTATCAGCACTTCTCTACCAATTCCTATCTCTATACAAATGCCCCATCTATAGCATCTCGTATGGTAGCCATGTAATATGCCCCCTGGTAGCCATATAGTAGCCTCCTGTAGCCAGATAGTAGCCCCTATAGCCAGGAAGTTGTATGCCCCCTGTAGCAAGGTAGTTGCCCCGTGCAGCCTGGTAGTTGCCTCTGTAGCCATGTAATACCCACTGTAGCCAGATAGCAGCCCCCTGCAGCCATATAATACCCCCCTGTAGCCAGATAGCAGCCCCCTGTAGCCAGATAGTAACCCACTGTAGCCATGTTATACCCCCTGTAGCCAGATTGTTGCACGTAACCATTTAGCAGTCCCATGTAGCCAGATAGTAGCCCACTGTACCCAGGTAGCTGCCCCCTGTAACCAGGTAGCTGCCCTCTGTAGACATGTAGTAGCCCCCTGCAGCCAGATAGTAACCCACTGTAGCTAGGTAGTTGCCTCTGTAGCCAGGTATCCCCCCCATCCATAGCCAGGTAATTGGCCTGTAGCCATGTTATACCTCCCCTCACTTCCCTATGTCCAGGTAGTTGCCCCTGTGGCCATGTAATACCTCCCTCCACCCCCCATAACCAGGTAGTTGCCCCTGTAGCCCCTCCTCCCATCCATAGCCAGGTAGTTGCCCCTGTAGTCATGTAGCCCCCCATCCATAGCCAGGTAGTTGCTCCTGTAGCCATGTAGCCCCCCCATCCATAGCCAGGTAGTTGCGTGTAGCCCCCCCCCCATCCATAGCCAGGTAGTTGGCCCTGTAGCCCCCCCAATCAATAGCCAGGTAGTTGCCCTCTATAGCTAATTATAATAAAATAATAAAAACGTACTCACCGCACCAGGATCCCTGCAGCGCGACCAGGTCCGGAGCCGGGGTTCAGTATAAGTGACGTGACGCTTACACCCAGCATCGACGGGGCCGTGGTAAAAGCCGTGCGCCCTCTGCGACGCTTTGTATGTATCAATGAGCGCTGATACATACAGGGGAGGAGGCAGGAGGGTAACGATCCCTCCTGCCTCCTCCCTGTAGCGGCAGCTGCTCAGCGAGTGTATAGCTGCTGCCTGACTGACTGCGCGACCATCTTACAACGGCCGTGTAGAGTCAGAGGCTGATCCCCCGCCCTAGGAACGGCACTGGCTGGCTGCATCTTATCCATCTTTATTCCGATTGCCAAAAGTTCATTTCTCCTGTCTTGGGAGAAAACGGCAGAAGACACCATCCCCAAATCTGCTATAGAAAGAAATCACTTTCAAATACTGGTTGCCTGCTGCAAATTGGATTGAGTGCCCAAAAGTTCATTTTTCCAGTTCTGATGGTGCAGTTAGTGCACAAGACACCATTAGCAAATCTCCAATAAAAACATTCTAATAGTGTTTGTATGCTGCAAATTACTGGAAAAATAAAATTTTCTTCCATCCCAATGTTTGAATCAGAGTTCTTCCATAAGAGACCGTGCCATAGAAACAAATCTATTTCTAATAGTGTTTGCTTGCTGCAAATTATTGGGGTAGAAGAAAACTTTATTTTTCCAGTGTTGGAAGCAGAGTTCTTCCATAAAAGACCGTTAACAAATCTAGTTCAAATACTGGTTGTTTGCTGCAATTTACTCGAATAGAAGAAATTGGGGGTAGACCATTACCCAATCTCCCATAGAAGGAAATATATTTGAAATTGTGGTTGTTTGCTGTAAATTATTCTGATTGAAGAAAAAATAATTTTTGCAGTTTTGGCCGTTCAGTATTTGTATAATACACCATCTCCAAATCTCCTATTCAAAGAAATATATTCCAAATAGTGCTTGGTTGCTGAAAATTAGTCTGAGTGCAGAAAAGTTAATTTTGGCAGTTTTGGGGGTGAAATACCTTTCAAATATACTTTGTGTTATTGTCATACAGATATATATCGAGGAAATAGAGTTCTCTCTGTTGCTTAATTTTATCAGCAAAAAGTGTAATATTGGCAGATTTTAAGTCCACATACCCCTGAAATATACCAGTGCGTTATTGTGTTTCACACATACAGTGGGGAAAAAAGTATTTAGTCAGCACCAATATGTGCAAGTTCTTCCACTTAAAAAGATGAGAGAGGCCTGTAATTGATAGGTAGATCTCAACTACGAGAGACAAAATGAGAAAACAAATCGAGAAAATTACATTGTCTGATTAGGAAAGAATTTATTTGCATTTGAGAATTATGGTGAAAAAAATAAGTATTTGGTCGATAACAAAAGTTCATCTGAATACTTTATTATATATCCTTTGTTGATCTTCTTCGCCATAGTGGTGGTTGTAGTGTGACTGAGGTTGTGGCACATGGTAACTGGCAGGAGCCCTGTTTCACTTTTCGCACCAAGCTTGCAAGCTTTGTACATGTGATATATGTGGTGGCAGCAAGAACATCCCAATGGGGAACATGGAGGTTCAGCTGGCAGGGGCGTAGCTATATGGGGTGCATCCAAAAGCCTATTTGACACATAAGACGACACCAGTATTGGAAATGGCAAATGGTAACTGGCAGGGGTGCCAATAGGGCAGTACAGGCAGTACTCCTGTCAGGGGCCCTAATCAAAAAGGGGCCCACTGATATGTTCAAAAATAGGAACTAGTAATGGGTGGGGGCCCCATTTGATTTGGATGTATGGGGCCCTGAAACGGTTAATAGATGACTGATAGCAGCCCTGGTAACGGAGGGGGGCCCATTTCACATTTCCCCATTTCACCAGGGCCCAGGAATTTTAAATTTTTCCCCTGCAGGTGGACAGAAAGAGGCAGTACCTTTGGGGTGGCAGGAGAAATCCAAAGGGGGGAAACACGAGGTTCCGGTTCCAAAAGTTAGCAAGGGGGAACAGCGGGGTTTCCCCTTTTCCAAAAGATTAGGAATTGGGGAACAGCGAGTTCCCGGGTTTCCACAAGTTTAGGCAAGGGGGAACAGCAAGGTTTCCCGTTCCACAAGATTAGGCAAGGGGGAACAGAAAGGGTTCCCGGGTTCCAAAAGTTGGAAAGGGGGAATAGTAAGGTTCCGGGTTCCACAAGTTTTGGCAAGGGTAAACAGCGGGGGTTCCGGTTTCCCACAAGATTGGGAAAGGGGGAACAGGAGGTTCCGGGTTCCACAAAATTAGGCAATGGGGAACAGCAAGGTTCCGGTTCCACAAGATTAGGAAATGGGGAATAAAGGCCCGGTTCCAAAAGATTAGGCAATGGGGAACAGGGGGTTTTCCGGGATCCCACAAATTAGGCAATGGGGAACGAAAGGTTTCCCGGTTGCGCAAGATTAGGCAATGGGGAACAGCGGGGTTTCCCGGGTTTCCCGCAAATTAGGCAATGGGGAACAGCGGGTTAGTTCCACAAGATTAGGAAATAGGGAACAGAAGGTCCGTTCCGCAAGTTTGGCAAGGGGGAACGAAAGGTTCCGGAAAATCCACGGATTAGGCAATGGGGAACAGCAATTTTCGGATCCACGGGATTAGGAAAAGGGGAAACAGTGGGGTTTCCCGGTTCCACAAGATTAGGCGCATCCATTGGTGGCAGTAGAACAGGGCAGGGGGGAACCTTCTACAAGTGGGAAGAAGCGAAATTACCATCGAAATAGTAAACTGGAAAACGAGTAAAAAAAAAAATTGAGAGACAAAATCCTTTTTTTCAATGGCAAAACTAAAAGATACAGTTATGTCAGTGATGTCATTTTATCACCCCCCCCAGCTGTGTAAGTGGCATCCAGGGGGTTCCAGGCAGGGAAAGAGAGGGGTGCCTAGGAGGTGCTCCGCGGACCAAAAACTTAATATGGGGTGCAACTGTAGAGAACCGGGGCGGGTCTCCTAAAGTCCCCAATGGTCCATGACGCCCGACCTCCAGGCCCCCTGTTTCCGGGCAAATTGCCTGCTCTTTCCGGCCCCGCGGCTGCTGAGCTGGCACACTGGGACTGCGACCCCTGTACAGACTAAAGCCCGCGAACCCCCGGGAAAAAGCTTCACCGCTCCGGGACCATACGCTAACGGGGCCTAGGGGCCAAAAGTAAGGGGGGGGGAGGTTGAATCGGGAGGGGGCGGAGCAATCTAAGAAGCCAAAAAACTTAAAGAGTTTAACCCCCACAGCAAGCCCATAACCTTAAAGGGTTTAACCCACCCACAGCAAGCCCAATAACCTTAAGGTTTTTAAACCCCCAACAGCAAGCCCCATCCCCTAAGGGGTTAAAACGGGGCTGCAGAAATTTACCATACCTCTGATAGTTTTTGAGCGATTACGTTGGCCATACATTGGTCAATGGTCGAAGTCCCCATCATCGACAAGTGTCGATGGTCGATATGATTATGTTTCGGTGACCATTAAAGTCTATGGGAGAGCAACAACCCCTTTCATTTTTACACCCAAAACGGGGCTGGAGAACTGGAATTAACATTCCAACAGTCAAAGGGTCGTGCTATATCTTAGGCAAAACACTTGGCTATAAAAGCCACAGAAAAAAAATCACACCCATTCACTATCCCTTCTTGCAAAAAGCCTGCCCTTTTAAAACCCTGCATCACCCAAAAATTTAAAAAGTGACAAAGGCAGTAGATTTAAACCATCAACTTAGCTGGACATTGAATACCCCTGTCCTGGAACCAGCGGGCCCCCAAACCTGCATGACCCCCAGATTTAAAAAGTGCCGGAAAAAGGAGTCTTCAACCACCTTTTTAGTTGAACGGGCATAGACTTTCCCGTCCGGGGCCCACAGCATGAGCCCCAAACCCGCATCCCCAGAAAAAAAAGTCCCGGAAAAAGGAGTTTTCCAACCCCCATTTTGTTTCACTGGACATATCTGTCCCTGCCTGGGAGCGCTTCCCCTCCGTATGAGGTGGCCCAAAGTTTTCATTTTGGAAATACGGGTGGAAACGCTCCTTTACACCCAGGTGCCCTTTATTTTGGGCATTTTTTTTCTTTTTTATCAACGTGCTGGGGGAAATGGTCTCTGTCTTTGTTCTCTGTCCGTGCCCCATCTCCATGTCCTCTGAATAACCTACATCGGTCAAGTTTTCCTGTACCTCCCTTGTAAAATTCAGAGGAATTTTTTTAACAGTATTTGTACATGAAAGTTTTTTAGTATTTTAATTCTAAAAAACACTTTTTTTAAAATAGGATAAAATCCCACCATGTCTTTGTTTTCTTTTTTAATTATTAAATGGGTTGTCCAATAAGGGGATTGATAGCTTTTTTTAAAGATTTTGCAAAAACAACCCCATTTTGCAATAGTGTCCTTATAGTGTTCTTATTCCTGTTTCTGACGCACCATCCCTTGACCCACTTTTGAAAAAAGTAAAGAAAAAATGTCTGTTAGAAAAGAAAAAACATTTTTTTTTAATAGGACCTGTGTATACGCATTTCAAAGAAAAATGCCCCCAAAATTCAAACATGACCCTTGAGCCACTTTGGGACAATTAAAATGAAGAACAAATGTAGTTCAAACAACATTTTTTTATAATAGGCTGTAGTATGCTGATTCACACAAAATGCCAAAAAGGGAAAAAAAACCGTATCTGAAATTTTTTCGGATATAAAAGGTTTTTTTTGGGCCCCTTTCAATTTCCTGTGGTGCTACAAAAGCTGTTTCACTTTAAGTGAAAGGTGCCTCAATGAACAAAGCTTTATGCACCAAAGTGAAAAAACATGTACTGTATGTTTTCGATAAAAAAAAGTTTTTTTGGGCCCCTATCAATTCTCTGTGTAACTACACAATTGCTGGATTAAATTTAACTGCAAGGGGCCTATCAACAAATCGGACGGGGCAAAAGTGCAAAAAACACTTTCTGTAATGTTTTCCGGATAATAAAGGTTTTTTTTTGGCACCTTTAAATTCACCGTGGTACAAAATTTTGCTGTATTCACATTTAAGTGAAAGGGTGCCTCAATAAAACAAAGCTGTATGCGCTAAAGTGAAAAAACACGTAACTGTAATGTATTGGGATAAAAAAGGTATTTTGGCACCTAAAAACCCTTGTTGACTAAAAAATTGCTGGATTCTAATTTAACTGCAAGGTGGATTTTTCAACAAAAGCTGGAATGGGCAAAATTGAAAAATAAACCTATCTGAAATGTATATGATAAAAAAATGGGTTTTGCACCTAACAAAGAGACCTCAGTTATAAAAAGTTGTACCTAATATAAGTTCAGGGCCCAAACCCGGGAAAATTTCAATAGAAAATTTTTAATAATAAAGCTTTGCAGTGAAAAGTCTACACAATCTTGGTAACTATATCCATTATTCTTTTGAGCTTGTCTGGTTCGCCCCAGGGGGGCCCCCCCACTCACCCCCCGTGACTTTACAGGGGTAGTGCCCCTTAAAAATTTTACCTAACTTATAAAATCTTCCAATTCTAATCTAAGTTGAAGGATCACAGCTAACAGTAACTTTTCTGGAAAAAATAGAAAAATTTCGCTGAGTGTTTGGTCACAGCAGAGCGCAGCCTACTGCTATGGACGCTGAGGACACTGACAAAACAGGAAACGCTGTTTTATGTAAAACGGGGTCATTTATTTTTCCACCCAAAATCGCAACTCACATCCCGTCAGACGTCGCCAACATCTCCCCTGTCTATTCTGTAAGCTGTTTGCGGCCGCCAAAATGACGGGAAGGCCGAAAATGGCGCAATCTTAATAAGAGCAAGATTTTAAACCAAAAATTTTTGCATGATCAAAAATTTTGGATCAACATAAAAACTGGGATTTCAACTTTGTCGATAATAATCGCTAAACACTACCCTGAGAGTTAAAATCAGCCGCAGCAAGTCCCACTTCAAAAAATTGAACCAGCCACAGCAGTCCTATACTCAAAGGGTAAAACCAGCCGCAGCAAGTAACGTCCAAAGGGGTTAAACGAAGATCACCTAGAAACCCCTCACTTTTTTTTTTGCACATTAGATGTTTTTTTTTGTGTTTAAGGTGTCCTTCCCTCCCCTTTCCCCCCCCTTTTGTGTGATGTCCGTTTAGTGGAGGAACAATATGTTTTTAACTCCGTTAAAGCATGCATGAACGCTCTTACCCCACTTCCATAATACACCATGGCTAAATTACTTTCAAATAATGTAAAAGGTCTTAATTCTGATGTAAAAAGGCGAATACTTTGGTCAGAACTGCGACAGAAGAGGGCAGAAATAGTTTTTATTCAGGAAACCCATTTTTCAAAAGACGGGAATTTTTCTTTCGTTAAACAAATGTACCCTAACACATACGTCTCCTCCCAAAATAAGAGGAAAGGGAGGGGCTATTCGGTCTCATTCCCTTCTTTTCCCCGATTCAGGATACTTTTCGGATGATGACGAAGGGGAATTATTTTTAATGGGCCCTTTTGGGCCCCCCCCCATGTTCCCAAATATATGCACCAAACCAAGCACAAATTAGATTCCTAAATCGGGTATTTGTTAAACTAAAAAGATGAAAAATCAGGCGAACCCTTTTTTAGGCTCTTTTATATTTGATGGTGAGCTTTCGAGAGTACTAGCTCCCTTCTTCAGACTTGATGTTATACAAGAAACTGAAAATGTCTGAAGAAGTGAGCTAGAACTCTCGAAAGCTCATCATCAAATATACTCAGTTAGCCTGAAAAAGCTATCGCCTGATTTCTTCACTCTTCTACTACTTTCTATGGCTAACATGGTAAAAAAATAAAATAAGAAATATTTTTGGATGCTTGTTGTGGGATGTGATTTTAATGTTGTTTTAGGAAAAGTAAAGGAAAAAAAAAAATGATTTAGAAGATTTTTTGGGTTGTAATTTTAAAAATATTTATTTTTGTTTTTGGGGATTTAAAAAAAAGAAAATTTGTTTATTTTTTTTTTAGAAAGGTAATGGAAATTGTTTTTTAAATTTGTTTTTTTGGTAAAATAAATGGAAATTAATTTTTTTTTAAATAAAAGTTAGAAATTTTTGGGGTGAAAGGTTTGTTAAAAATAAAAGTGAAAAGATCCCTAAAGTTTTTTTGACTACTTTTCAGATTTGAAGGGTCTGTGTCACGACACAAAATTTTGGGAAACTAAAGGGAGTGATAAGGGGTGGGGTATGTGTTTTTTTAAAAAAAAAAAAAAAGAAACCAAAAGCCAAAAGAGTTTTTCAACCCCTTTTTGGGTGGGTCTTCCTTGGGAACTCATCCATCCCATTCCATTGAGGAAAATTGTTGCATTAGGGGCTGAAAATTTAAAACTCTTGCAATAGGGAAAAACAGAGAATTTGTTACTGTATTCCAAACGAGATATTTGAACAGGAAATAAGGGCCCCTTCTTTATTAGGCAAGCAATTTAAAAGATGATCAGGCCAAAGTACCCCCTATGATTAAAGATAAAGAGGCATATTGATATGACCGGAAAAAATCACTAAAAAGGGTTTTTACATACTTTGCTGAACTGTATTCACTTCCTAGTAACCCCTCTAGTGATCAACTATTAGAGATGGTGTACTAAAAGGTTCTTATCCCTTGTAATCTTCCCACTCTCCCCCAGAAACAGTTAAATCCCTGCTCCACCCCCTGAGGTGGAGGAGCTTGAGGAGGCTTTAAAGGGTTCCCCGTGGAAAGGCCCCGGACCAACGGCTTACATACTTATATCCAGATTTTTTGGGCCCACAGTTTTTACGTACAAATCCTTATACAATCCAGTAGGGGCTCGGGGGGACCCCTCATTCTACTCCACTCTTACATTACACAGATTCCCAAAATCGAACAAGGACACACTGGCGGGTGCCAACTACCCACCCATAGCATAGTTTAAAATCAACCTCAAACTACTACAAAAAACTGGGCCACATTGGGTTTCCCCAATTAAACCATAGGGTCAATAGGATTTTTCTTAAACCCCAAGGTGGGGGGGGGGGGGAAAAACCCACGACCTAGACTTAATGACGCTTAAAAAAATAGACAATCGGCCCCCTTGCTTGTTTGGATGCGAAAAGGGAATTTTTTTATTTGGGCTACATGGTCTCTTTTGAAGGCTTTTGGGGAAACCGGTCCTTTTTTTCAGGGTAATAATTCTACTCCCCCCCTACTGTACATAGTTTTTTCCTATATGTTCCCTCTTTATAAATATTTCTAACGGTACTAGGCAGGGCTGTCCTTTATCACCCTTACTGTTCATACTCTGTGCTGAGTCGCTGGCCTCTGCCATCCGCCAAAATCAAAACATCAAAGGTATCACAATTCAAGATAGAGAATTTAAGCTGTCGCTTTTTGCGGATGACCCTTCCACTATCTCTCTTAGGTAGGATCTCAGCGATTAAGATGACCATTCTACCTAAATTATTCTACCTATTCGAGACGCTACCGGTCAAAGTCCCACTAAAGGATCTGCGAATGATACAGGCCTCATTTCTCAAATTTATATGGGCCTAAAAGAGACATAGGATTCAAAAGAGGTTTGAGGCAAGGGAAAGAAGGCGGGCTTTTTGTACCGGGCTTATAAAAACTATTGGGCGCCCCGGACGGCGGATCCCGGCTTGGTCTTCTCTTCGCCCATTCGAAGTGGATGGAGATAGAGAAATTATGGATGTCACCAGATGACCCGAACTCATTACTGTGGTCTACTTACCGCATTTCTACAAAAATTTTATGGGGCCATGGGGCTTACTAGAGAGGTTTGGGAAAATGTGTCAAAAAAATTGGGGGATGCTCTCCTTTTATCAGTTAGGGAAACCCTTTTTAATCAACCCACTCTGCCCCCAAGGATGGGGCCCCCCCCGAGACCATGATTTGAGAACAAATTGTTTAAAATTTGCAGATATTGTAGATTATAGAACATTAAAGAGAACCTGTCACATAGTTTTTGCCCTCTTTGTTGAGAACAGAACAAGCTAGTGTAGGGCCCGTGTTTCCCCGCGCGTGTCCCTTATTCTGTAAGATGCTGGAGTTTTCGTGTTTTAATCTAAATCTGAGTTTTCAGCCCGAAAAGGGTTTTGAAGAGTCTTTGAGTGTCAGTTTTTTTTAAACCGGCCAATCGGAGGCTAGCCCCTTCCACCCCAAGACAAACCATTACTTGAATAGGTAGAAACTGTGAATAACTGTCGTGGGGGGAGCTAGCCTTGTGGGTGGAGCTAACACCTGCCCATGAATAAGATTTGGGGTAAAAGCTCTAAAACTGCTGCATCTTCAGAAAAGGGGCAAGCGTGGAAACCAGGTCTGAACTGGGTTGTGCGTCCTCGCAAGGGGGGGGATAAAAATTGTGACAGGTTCCATTTAAAAATCCCCCCGTTTAAAATCCCTTTAGAAAAACTACTACTTGCCTGATCACTGCTATTATTCATATATACAAATAGTGCATTTTTTTCATAGTACTCTGAAGTCCACTAGGGTCTCCACTCCCATAAGATTTGAACAGCTTTGTAGACAAAATACATTAAATAAGGGATTGATTTCTGATATATATTCAATACTCTCAAACCCTTTCCCTGAAAAGCCTATAAGACATCCCTATATGATAAAATGGGAAGGATATATAAACAGACCCATCTCTTCGGAGACATGGGAGCTAATTTGGAAGCGGCCTCTCAGTCATCGTCTTGTACCTTGTATAAAGAGAATCTTTTTAAAATCCTAATGCTGTGGTACCACACTCCCTCCTTCCGCCACAAATTAAATCCATCGATCCCAGATACATGTTGGCGATGTGGAACACAGAGGGGAGACATATACCACATATTCTGGGACTGTCCCGTAATTCAGCAATATTGGTCGATAGTGGGAAGGCTGGTCTCCGATATAACTGGGATTGAGGTCCCTATAGATCCTTTGTGCTATTTAATACTCTACCCACCCCATTTCATAAACCGATATTGAAAATGAGCTTAAATATCTTCATGGCAGCTAGATGTCTCATCTCTTATTTTTGGACGCATACTACAGCTCCAGGCATGTTGGAGTTATATAGAAGACTTACAGAACTATGGGGGAAAATTTCGGCCTTCCTTAAAAAGGGGTTTTTAAATTTGACGTGGAAACCTCCAAAAAAGGGGATTTAATCACTTTTTTAAAAATATTAATTAAAAAAATAAGCCTCTGAAGCACGCCTTTCCTTTCTGCTCTTATTCCTGACTGTTTCATTTGACACAACCCGGAGCGACAGGACTTTCATTTTTTGCCCTTTTATCGATGGCAGGGAAAATGAAAGAGCTTTTAAGGGACTGGGGGGAAAAAAATCTTGGCTTTTGTATAGAAAATCGCCCCGGTTGGGTGTTATAATTATTTTGGGGTAACATGCAGAAGCCCCCTGCTAGCCCTCCCATTTGCCCCGTAGCAGTTTTCGAAAAAATTTAAAAGCGCTGCCTTAAAGCTTTTCTTCTTTCCCTGAAAAGGTTTTGGGGAAAAACCCTTGTGCCAAAACTTTTATTCCCGTGGTTTAAAACCCTGTTTTTTTCAACAAACGAGACTGATATCAGGAGCGTGCATGGGGGGTGGAGGTTGCATCACAGGGGTGAAACTTTTTTTTTTTAAACACGGGAAACACAACCCCCCTTTTTTCCCAAGCCTCAAGGGGGGATATCACCTTTTTGGGTTTAGGAACTCACTTTTTGGAAAAACCCCTTTAAGAACCGATTAGACCAATTTTACGCAATCTGTGGACACTTATTTTAACCTTTTTGGGTTTTTTGAACCCCAATTCCAATTATATACCATTTTAGGAAGCAAAATGTCCCAAAGGGCCCTAAAACCCCCCCCCTTTTGTACCTTTTTCCTTTTTGGGTCCTTTTCAGATCTGTCTCCCTGGGTTCTGTTGTATGTCATTATTCATTTATGGCATGTTTGAAATGCTTTTGTTTATCGTTACTATCTTTTGTACACCTGACTGGTTGAACTTAAAAGTGTTTGTACTGAAAAAAGATAATTTTGATCAAACATTCTTGTATTTTCTAAAACTTTAAAAAAACAGTTTAAGAAAAAAAAGTGTTGAAAATATCGCTGGGTGTTGGGGGGGATAAAAAGTGGGGAAGCAAAACCATAGAAGTCCAAAAACATTGATGGGAGCCAAAAGGTTGTCCCAGACCATGGGGCTTTAAAGGGGGGCCCCTTTTGGTTTGAATTTGCCCTGCATTTTCAGGTATTTGGGGAAGTAAATTAAAAAACAATTGCCAAAAAGTCAACCCCCGTTGGGTTCTGCCACACGGTGCTGCGGGTTTTTACCACTCTACTGCTGCCCCGTTGCTGCGTTGTTCCGTGACCCTTAGAATAGGAAAAGCATAAAAAAAGTCTCGAGTTGGTCAATGAACCTTTTCCCCAAAAATTCCCGCATTTTACGTCAATTTTTGGGGGATGGGAAAGGGAAAAATTTCTCCCTTTTTTTCTTTTTAATGTGGATTAAGAAAGGGGGCCCAAAACCCCGTAATCCCCGGGTTTATTTTTATTGCTTGATGCTTTTATCATTTTTAAGGGAAATGTAGCATCCAAGCACTCATGAGTAAGATGCGGCCGGGATCTTCCAAGCCTCGGGGTCGAGGGACACTAACCAGATCTTCCTCCTCCTGAAATCTGTACCAACCTCTTATCACTGAAGGGTAATCAGTACCGGTGGTGTCCACCCCTGCCTCATCCTCCTCCACTTCCTCATCCTGACCATCACCTGAGCCCTGGCTAGCCTCATGCGCTGTACTCTGTGAGCTGAACTGCTATCCTGCACGCACCCTCGACCTAGAACCACCACCTAAAGAAAACCGATACAATTGTGAAACAGTCCAACTCTATCCCTCCACCTGAGCTCTCTATCACTGTAAATGGCTACACAAATCCGCTGCCTTGGGATAACCTTTGACTCCGATCTGCCCTTCAAACCACACATCCAAATCCTTACCTCTGGCTGCCGCCTCCACCTGAAAAATATCTCCCAAATCCGCTCATGCCTTAACTTTGATAGCACAAAATCTTGACCATGCCCTCGTCATTTCCCGCTTAAACTATTGCAACATCCTTCTCTGTGGCCTCTCATCAAGCACCCTCACTCCCCTCCAAACCATCCTTAAAGGGGTTGTCTCGTTCCAGCATTTGGCAGCCATTTATGCTTTTTGCTAAGCAGAGTTTATGTAACCACCTTGAATGTACAACGCCCCGGAACCAAGGGCACTCTAAAATAAATAATAATAACAGTTTGGCCTTCTACATCCTCCAGGCGAGTAAGGCTCAGCGTCCGCCACCATCACTGCTGGGTCCTGCTGCCGCAGAGTGCCTATAATTGTTCCAGTGAAAATATAACCAGAACGGTCCTGCTGACAAGGGTATTGTCCCGACTGACCATTTTCGGCAAACGCCGAAAGTGTGAGCTAAGACCTCGAGCCTTCCTCAGCAGACAGTCAAGACCCGGGTAGCGCTTGAGAAATATCTGCACAACTAGGTTCATGATATGTGCCAGGCAAGGGATATGCAAAAGTCTACCGATCTTAAGGGCAGCAAGGAGATTGCTCCCATTGTCACACACAACCTTGCCTGGCACCAGGTTCTTAGCACCAATCCACTGGTCGGTCTCAGTATGCAGAGCCGTCCACATCTCTTGACCTGTGTGTTAATGGTCTCCAACACAAATTAATTTGAGAACGGCCTTGTTTTTCTTGACACGTGATGCTACCCGTCGAGGTTGGGGATTTGGACTCTGCACCATCCCAGCAGTGTTGAAGAGTGTCGGCCAAGACCATCACCAGAGGCACTGTCATCCACCAAAATCACTCAATGAGCAGTCAAAGAGATGTAACGCCCTTGACCATGCTTACAAATCCATGTGTCTGTAGTGAGATGGACTTTGGTGGACACAGATGCAGCAAACTCGCTGGAGATCTTTTCTGCAATGTGGTGGGCCAGGGTAGGGATAGCTTTTCTGGTAAAGAAATGCCTGCTCGACCTCTGATAGTGGGGGCATGCCAGGGCTATGACATGGAGGAACCCATCTGTGTCCACCTGGTGGAAAGGCAACATTTCCAAGGCCAACAGCCAGGCAATGCCGACATTCAGGCTTTTAACTTTGGGATGATTGGGATAAAAACGTTTCTTATGCTCCCACACCTGGTACACAGAAGGCTGGCTGCTGTACGGCATCTAATGTAGTGAACCGGAACCTCGCTGTTCCCCACTGCCATGTTCTCGCTGCCAGCAATGGTACTGCCGCCTAATTTAGTGAACCAGAACCTCGCTGTTCCCCATTGCCATGTTCTCGCTGTCACCAATGGTACTGCGTCCAGATGTAGTGAACCGGAACCTCGCTGTTCCCCATTGCCATGTTCTCGCTGCCAGCAATGGTACTGCCGCCTAATGCAGTGAACCGGAACCTCGCTGTTCCCCATTGCCATGTTCTCGCTGTCACCAATGGTACTGCGTCCAGATGTAGTGAACCGGAACCTCGCTGTTCCCCAGTGGCATGTTCTTGCTGCCAATAATGGTACTGCTGCCTAATGTAGTGGAACTGGAACCTCGGTGCCACCAATGGTACTGCTGCCTAATGTAGAGGGCCAGGAACCTAGGTGCCTCCAATGGTACTGGTGCCTAGTGTGGTGGAACTGGAACCGCGGTGCCACCAATGGTACTGCTGCCTAATGTAGTGGAACTGGAACCTCGGTGCCACCAATGGTACTGCTGCCTAATGTAGTGGAACTGGAACCTCGGTGCCACCAATGGTACTGCTGCCTAATGTAGTGGAACTGGAACCTCGGTGCCACCAATGGTACTGCTGCCTAATGTAGTGGGACCGGAACCTCACTGTTTCCCAGTGGCATGTTCTCGCTGCCACCAAGGGTAGTGGAACCAGAATCTCGCTGTTCCCTAGTGGCATGTTCTCACTGGCACCTAATGTAGTGGAACTGGAACTTCACTGTTTCTCAGTGGCATGTTCTCGCTGCCACCAATAGTACTGCCACCTAATGTAGTGGAACTAGAACCTCGCTGTTTCCCATTAACATGTTCTCGCTGCCACCAATGGTACTGCTGTCTAATCTAGTCCAGCCTGCAGAAGCGTTACTTGAAGTTCTTGGGCCCTGGCGCAAAAAGTGATAGGGGGCGCCTGCCAGTTACCATGTTTCATTTCCAATACTGGTGTCTTCTTATGTGTCAAAGGGGCCCCGAAGCAGCTGCTTCCACTGAACCTCCTATAGCTATGCTGTCCTCATCTTTTCAGTTAGCCATTTAAAGGAATGATTTATTTTAGCCTGTGAATTTTTTTCTGTGACTCTTAGGCCATGTTCACACGGTTTAAAATGGGCCATATTTCGGTCCGTAATTACGCGCCAAAGTGCGCAAATTATGGGCTGAAAACGGCCCAGTCATTACAGTAATCCACAGTTCTCATAGAGAACTATGGATTACGTCTCCTCTCCCTGCTCGGCGAATCCGCCGCGGGGGGGAGATAAGTGACATGTGAATTACCAGCGGCGTATACGCGCCGCTGGTAATGCAAGTCAATGGGCCGGTAAAGTGCCGGCCCCCTGCTCCCGTCCACACAGCGTAATTGCGGGCCGTAATTACATCCCGCAGTTAAGCCGTGTGAACATAGCCTTAGAGCCAAATTTTCTTCACTTAGTTGTTCCACATATCCATTTTAGGGTGCTTTCACATGGTGTGTTTTTGAAATTTTGACGCTTTTTTTGATGCGTTTTTTGCACAGCAATGTACAGCATTAATTGCTGTACCTTTCTGCACAAAAAATGCGTCAAAAAAGAACCGCGTGAAAGCAATCTTACTCTTCTGCATGCTACATTTGGCTTCTCCAAAATCAAAAGTAGCACTAAAACTACCAGGTTACATGCACGGCATTAGCAGGACCCCCCCTGCATGGAAACAGCATAAATAAGGACAATATGCCGTGAAACACAAATATTCTTTTTGCGTTTTTTATGAATATTTTTAATTCTTTATATCATATCATATCAGACACTTGAGAAAGGGGGCGTGGTTATCCCCCGAAACGTCGTGTGGCGTTTTTTATGGAGGACATCTCAACCGGCTGTTCCCATGATCTCTGCTGAAAGCAATCGGAACCAGTAGATACTTATGGCGGATACCTGCTGATCTTTGGGACATCTAACCTCATCGAGGACTCCAGGTTACATTTTCTTGAATCTTCATTAGGTCTATGTGAGAAGTACATAAATTTCGGCTAATGCTTGAATATAGCAATATTGGCGAAGATTGTTCTATGATATAAAGAATTAAAAATATTCATAAAAACGCAAAAAGAATATTTGTGTTTCACGGCATATTGTCCTTATTTACATTTGGCTTCTCCTCACCTGTGTCGTTATAAAAATTAACCTGAACATCTCCCATTGACTTTAATGGGGTTCAAAATTCGAGTTTGACTCGAACTTTGAACAAACTTTTCAAAATTCTAGAGATTCGACTCTAACTCGAATTTTTTACCGTTCGCTCATCTCTAATTGTATGGACCAAAATTTCTTATAAACAAAGCACAATGTGTCATAAGAAAAGCGTCTCTGAATCACATGGTTCGGCAAAAGTACCAAAATGACATAAAATGAGAAGTCAGATTTAAAAAATGGGGCTGTGCCAGGGAGGTCAAAACTGGCTACAGCAGGTTAAGGTTTAAGATACACAGGAAACTTGGTGAGGTTAGTTGCCCATCCTGATGAAAAGACTGTCTAATCCAGCCCAACAAGAGAAGAGTGGAAAAAGACAAAGGAACTGACAGGCAGGGATAGAAGAACGATGTTGCCCGATATACAGATACTTGGGAGCCATTAAAATTTGACATATGTCACTTTGTGTAAGAATAAAGTTTAACACTTTTACCTATCCATGTGATTCAGAGATTGTTTTCTCGTGACACATTGAGCCACATGTATGAAAATTGTCTAGACCTAAAACTTTCTTTGTTGCCCATAGAAACCAATCAGCGTTCCCCTTTCTCTCCTTCAGAAGACTATATGTAATGAAAGGGGAGCTCTGATTGGTTGCTATGGGCAACAAGAAAAGTCTTAGACCTAGACAGTTTTCATACATGTCCCCCATTTTGCTTTAACGGGTTGTATCATTACATCAAATGGTCTTCAGAATAAGGGGACAGTGAAAACAAGCACCTTTACAATTGGATGTCATTAGCAGAGCTGTCTTGTTTTCACTGTCTCCCTCATCTTCGTTTTCTGTAAACACTGTTCCCCAGTGCCGGTCGGATTCCTCCTCCTTTCATGTCATTGGCTGACGGCTCTACTAATTTACATTGTCTGGCCCCCGGTCGTATTCATGGGAGCGTGCATTCCTGCCTCTCTCACTCAGAATAAGGGTCTGGCAACATTTCACTCTGCACAGCCAGCAGCTACACAGTAAAACTGCAGCTGCTTCTACAATCAGAAAACAGCAGAATTGTGCTCGGTGCCTAATGCTGCTGAGTGTAAACATAGAAAGGAGACAGATCTGTGCTGCTCTGGATGAGTTCATAGAAGACTGGATTCAACTGTAACAAACCTCCAGCTGTGAGAGAAGGAGAAGTGATCTGTGCTCCGAGTTCATAGAAGACTGTCTAGACTGAATGCAGGCCTTTAGTATGTAAACAGCTCTTACAAAATAAGACTGCATAGGGAGAGGAACAACACAGTGACATGTGGAGTGGAATGCAAGCAGGGGGGCCAGCGCCACCCCGCGCTGTTTAAACCTTTAGATCACCGTGGCGTATAAATCAATGCTGCACACCGTTCCTCACTTCAAAGCGGGCGCCCGCGGCGAAATCACAGGCAGCTGTAAGTCCTGTGTAGTTTTAAAGTGTAAAAAAAATAAAATATTAAAAGTTCAAATCACCCCTTTTGCCATTTTATAAAAAAAAAAAAACTAAAATAAAAAAAGTTACAGATATTTGGTTTCACCGCGTATGAAAAAGTCAGAACTATTAAAACATAACATTTATTCACTATGCTGAACAGGAACAGCAGGAGGGTGGGGTACTTAACCCTGTGCTGACCAGGCTAGGGAAGGTAATAAAACCACAGAGCACCTGTGCAGAGCAAGCCTGCCAGAGTAAATGTATATCAAAAAAGCAGAGACTGCAGGATCTATGACTGCCTATGTCCGGTTGGCGAGTCTCATTCCTTATTCACAAGTTTAAATGATCTAAAAAAAAAAAAGTTATGTTTTAGTAAGATCTCTTTATCCTTGATAATTTTCTTCGGGGTATTTCCTTTTCTACCACAGTACACCAGCGGATACAACCTGCTGGTGCTTTCAGGGTGTCTCCATTCCTTGAAAACAAGTTCCTCAGGCTCTGAAAGGGTGAGGAACAGTAAATGTCGCCGTCTGCTGTACTTAACAAAACCTCCCTTGAGAGGCTGAGATATCCTCGTCACATGAAGGAAGTCTCTGACTGTCCGTATAGGGCTAACACAGCTGCTGCCATCACATCATCCCCATCTGCCCCAAAGTCAGATTCAGGGGGGGTGTCCCCAGAAGAGGCTGTATCCAGGCCTGGAGCTTCCATGTCCATGCACCATCTGTCCAGACAGAGCTCAGGTGGCATTTGAGGAAGAGGGAATTCACACGCAAACTCTCCGTATGGGATACGCCTGGCGCAGAGCCCTGGGGCAGCAAACTTTATATGGCTATACCCAAACTGCCAGGGGAGAGGGGACGTACCTATCCCATGTCTTCAGGTGTTCTGGCATCACCCCTTCGGTGCAACACACCCTTGGATGGAGCTACCACAATTCACAAAAAAACCACGGAGGTGGTAATTGGGGATGGGGTAGCAGCACAAGGAGGAACAGTTCAGCTAAAAACTGACTGACTCCCTCAGGCGGAATCATCGTCACTGTGGCCATGTGTGCACCCCCACCTCATAAGTAAGAGCCAAAGGGTGATTTCACACAGTGCGTTTTCTTAATGCATTTTTTAGCCTGGTGTCATGAGGAAGGATATAGTCCGTTAGGCCGGAGCCAACACGTTTGGTCCCGCTTAGCGTCAGCCTCCTAGGGCAGAGGACCTATACCCAAGGTGCGGTGCCCCCAGCATGTCACTTCTTTCACCCAGCCTTTAAAACGCGTCAAGGAAGACAGAGGTAATTCATAGCTCTCCATGAGATCTATGAATTACCGTAATTGTGGGTTGCATTGCAGCACAATTATGCGCCAAAATGCACCTCGCAATTACGCCGTTTTAACCTGCCCTAATATCTATGTCACAGTGAGCGTTTATTTATGCATATCAACTAGTCAATTATGGATATGGAGACATTTAGGGAGATTTATGAAATTACCTAGAAGGACTGTCTGTTGCCAAGGGCAACCAAACAGCGTAGATTTTACAGAATTGTTTTTTTTAGACAGTTTTCATAAAATTCTACCCCATTGTTTTCTCGAGCTTTTAGCAGAAAATAATACGCAGACAATGGATCTATAAATCTTTTTAATTTTTTTTTGTAAATAAGTATCTTAAAACCAGAAACAAATAAAAAAAAGTTGTGCATCATAACTTGCATAATGACTTACAGATCACCATAGCATGTGTTAATATGCAGGAAGTTAAACAAACAAAAAAAAGGGCTTTACTTAAAGAACTTCAACTTTAAAATGGGATTTAAAATGTTTTCAGTAATGTGTAAACCGTGCATCATTCGGTCTGTTTTGTCCAGCAAAGTTTCCACCGCCTTGAGGTCCCATTGCGGCAGGCATATTTTGCGAATTCTCAGTTGGAAAATCCCTGATGGGGCCAAAAGAGATAAGAATAATAAACATGTCAGAATACAAAATATTTCAGAATCTTTTTCTGATCAATGCTTTCATGAAGCACAAATATGGAATAGATCTAAAAAGATAACATCTTTCCTTCGTATGTTTTTTTTCATGGCTTTTTCCATGATGGCGCATTAGAAATAGGTAGTTTAAGTCTTTTGTGAAAATGCTGCGATTTACAACCCAAATCTTGCAAAACTTCAAGATTCATGCAGATTTAAGCAATACGGCTCGCTGATTACCCATGTATTCCGCCTCTATTTATCGGTCCTTGGTCTGAGGAAACTGGCATGCTACGATCACCTTTGTAAAAAAAAATGTAAAAAAAATTAGCTAATCTAAAGAGGAATATCCATTTCCACAACATTGAATGTTTATTAACACGAATTCTAACAATCCTAGATGTGTATATATATATATATTTTTTTAATACCATCTTTTATACTATCTTACCTGGTCTTGAAGTATAAGAATCTATCTTACGATTATGATCTCCCCAGTCACGACACCCCTAGAGCAAAAACAATATTTATAAGTAGAGGAAGCGTTTCTAAACATTTTGGCATAGTCAAAACGGACTGGACAATGACACTTTGTGCAGACACCCCTCCAGTGGGTAACACCCATTTGTCAGTATATTCCTAAAATTCCAGGACAAAAAAAAAATGCAGAGCTTAAACAGAAAGATGCTCCTTTTATGAATACATAAATGTACTGAAGTAGACAACTCTGAAGAGCTCATTGTATCTTTTTAAAGAGGTATTGAGGAATCACACAAAATACTTAAAAGCTAAAAAAACACAGGAGAAGCAGAGCTGTAGACTAAAACATTTTATTATTTTGCATGCCAATTACTTATTGAACAGGCTGATTCATACTACTATTACAAAAAGCAAAATTTGATCTCAGGCCATCTTGGTCCACTAAACCTAAAACATTATGTTCGTATCTAACTCCAGCCATAAGTCCATCTTCACACGGCTTATTTTGACGAGGTTTTGGACGAGGTTTTCGGAGCATTTCCTCGCCCAAAACGCTTCCAAACTACCCCCAGTTAATTTAATTGACACACAACGAGGTTTTTACACGCTTCTATGGAAGCGCTGAAAAAGTAGTGTCTTGTCAATTCTTGAAGCGCGTTTTTTGGCCATTCACTTGTATGGGTGAAAACCTTGTCAAAATCCTCGCCGAGAAACAACTCTACAAACTGTTCTGAAGCGTGTTTCAGGCAAGCGGAAACGCTCCGAAAACCTCGTCCAAAGCCACATCAAAATAAGCCATGTGAACATGGCCGAAATGTCAGTGGGCACCAGTTGTAATACCAACAGGAACTACAGCATCTGATTCCCCATCAATGTATCAAAAAAACCTCTGGGATACAGAGCAACAGAGCTGCCAAGGATAACAAAATTCCTCAAGTATAATACAGCTATATGCATACAAGGTTCTGGGAAATTCTACATTACAGAAAGTATAAAGCCCTTAATAGAGATTCCATGTAAAACTATAAGCTGCAATCAAGGAGTTCTTCTCTTAGCGATGTTTGGTGGACACTTCTTATGGCTATTTGTAAGTAAATACACAGGCCAAGAATATCTAAAATCAGATCGCAAAATATAAACCAATAGGTAAACTTTAAAACAATGCTCCAAAAAAGCCGGAAGTGCAAAACAAGCATTGTGGCGATTAGACAAGTTGTTTATTGTAGCATCTGCTATGGGTATTTACTTTTTGATTTGAGTCATCAACTGTATTTAAATGGGGATGTGTGTGCGATATATTGGTCTGCTACGAACACTTTGATTCTGGATTTATAATTACAGTGCCTTGCGAAAGTATTCGGCCCCCTTGAAATTTTCAACCTTTTGCCACATTTCAGGCTTCAAACAAAGATATAAAATTTTACATTTTTTGTGACGAATCAACAACAAATGGGAAACAATTGTGAAGTGGAACGAAATTTACTGGATATTTTAAATTTTTGTAAAAAATAAAAAACTGAAAAGTGGGGCGTGCAAAATTATTCAGCCCCCTTACTTTCAGTGCAGCAAACTCACTCCAGAAGTTCAGTGAGGATCTCTGAACGATCCAATGTTGTCCTAAATGACCGATGATGATAAATAAAAATCCACCTTGTGTAATCAAGTCTCCGTATAAATGCACTGCTCTGTGATATTCAGGGTGGAGAGCATCATGAAGACCAAGGGAACACACCAGGCAGGCCGTGATACTGTTTGGAGAGAAGGTTAAAGCTGGATTTGGATACAAAAAGATTTCCCAAATTTTAAAATTTCCCCAAGGAGCACTGTGCAAGCGATCATATTGAAATGGAAGGAGTATCAGACCCCTGCAAACCTACCAAGACCCGGCCGCCCCTCTAAACTTTGATCAGTCTTCTCCTTGTTTGAGATGAGAGATGCAGCCAAGAGGCCCATGATCACTCTGGATGAACTGCAGAGATCTCCAGCTGAGGTGGGAGAGTCCAAATAGGACAGCAAATCAGTCACTGCACAAATCTCCCCTTTATGGAAGAGGCAAGAAGAAGCCATTTCTAAAAAGAGATCCATAAAAAGTCTGGTTTAAAGTTTGCCACAAGCCGCCTGGGAGACCCCAAACATGGGGAAGAAGGGGCCCGCCTGGGAGACACCAAATTGTGGAAAAGGGGGCCGCCCGGGAAACCCCAAACGTGGAAGATGGGGCCACCCGGGAGACCCCAAAAAATGGGGAAGAAGGGGCCGCGGGGAGACCCCAAACATGTGGAAGAAGGGCCGCCGGGGAGACGCCAAACATGTGGAAAAAGGGGCCGCCTGGGAGACGCCAAACCTGTGGAAGAAGGGGCCGCCTGGGAGACGCCAAACCTGTGGAAGAAGGGGCCGCCTGGGAGACGCCAAACATATGGAAGAAGGGGCCGCCCGGGAGACACCAAACATGTGGAAGAATGGGCCGCCTGGGAGACACCAAACCTGTGGAAGAAGGGGCCGCCCGGGAGACACCAAACCTGTGGAAGAAGGGGCCGCCTGGGAGACACCAAACATGTGGAAGAATGGGCCGCCTGGGAGACACCAAACATAAGGAAGAAGGGGCCGCCCGGGAGACGCCAAACAGGTGGAAGAAGGGGCCGCCCGGGAGACGCCAAACATGTGGAAGAAGGGGCCGCCCGGGAGACTCCAAACCTGTGGAAGAAGGGGCCGCCCGGGAGACGCCAAACATGTGGAAGAAGGGGCCGCCCGGGAGACGCCAAACATGTGGAAGAAGGGGCCGCCCGGGAGACGCCAAACATGTGGAAGAAGGGGCCGCCCGGGAGACGCCAAACCTGTGGAAGAAGGGGCCGCCTGGGAGACGCCAAACCTGTGGAAGAAGGGGCCACCTGGGAGACGCCAAACATGTGGGAGAAGGGGCTCTGCTCAGATGAAACCAAAATCCAACTTTTTGGCCACAATGCAAAACGATAGGTTTGGTGTAAAAGAAACACAGCTCATCCCCCTGAACCATCCCCACTGTCACACAGGGTGGGGGCAGCATCATGGTTTGGGCTTTTCTTCCGCAGGGACAGGGAAAATGGTTAAAAATGATGGGAAGATGAATGCAGCCAAATCCAGGACCATTTTGGAAGAAAACCTGTTGGAGTCTGCAAAAGACCTGAGACTGGGACGGAGATTTATCTTCCAACAAGACAATGATCCCAAACATAAAGCAAAATCTACAATGGAAGGTTCCCAAATAAACGTCTCCAGGTGTTGGAATGGCCAAGTCACATCCGAGTTGAATCCAATTTGAGAATCTGTGGAAAGAGCTGGAAACTGCTGTTCACAAACGCTCTCCACCCAACCTCACTGAGCTCCAGCTGTCACAACGCTTCTCCTCAACCTCACTGAGCTCCAGCTGCTCACAAACGCTCTCCATCCAACCTCACTGAGCTCCAGCTGCTCACTAAACGGCTCTCCCTCCAAACCTCACTGAGCTCCAGCTGGGTCACAAACGCTCTCCATCCAACCTCACTGGCTCCAGCTGCTCACAAAACGCTCTCCATCCAACCTCACTGACTCCAGCTTTCTCACAAACGCTCTCCATCCAACCTCACTGAGCTCCAGCTGCTCCCCCAAACGCTTCTCCATCCAACCTCATGAGCTGGCTGTCACAAACGCTCTCCATCCAACCTCAAATGAGCTCCCGGTGCTCACAAACGCTCTCCATCTAAACTCACTGAGCTCCGGCTGCTCACAAACGCTCTCCATCCAACCTCACTGAGCTCCAGCCGCTCACAAACGCTCTCCTATCCAACCCACTGAGCTCCAGCCGCTCACAAACGCTCTCCATCCAACCTCCCCTGAGCTCCGGCTGCTCACAAACGCTCCCATCCAAACCTCACTGAGCTTCAACTGTTCACAAACACTCCCTCCAACCCCACTGAGCTCTAGCTGCTCACAAAAAAACTCTCATCCAACCTCACTGAGCTCCAGCTGTTCACAAAACACTCTCCATCCCAACCCCACTGAGCCCAGCTGTTCACCCAAAAGCTCTCCATCCAACCTCACTGGCTCCAGCTGTCTCACAACGCTCTCCCTCCAACCTCACTGAGCTCCAGCTGTTCAAAAACGCCTCCATCCAACCTCACTGAGCTCCAGCTGCTCACAACCATCTCCATCCAACCTCAATGAGCTCCAGCTGCTCACAAACGCTCTCCATCCAACCTCAAATGAGCTCCAGTGCTCCAAAGCTCTCAAACCAACCTCACTGAGCTCCAGCTGTTCCAAACGCCTCCATCCAACCTCACTGAGTTTCCAGTGCTCACAAACGCTCTCCATCCAACCTCACTGAGCTCCCGCTGTTCACAAACGCCTCCATCCAACCCCACTGAGCTCCCGTGCTCACAAACACTCTCCATCCAAACTCATTTAGCTCCAGCTGTTCATAAAAGCCTCCCTCCAACCTCACTGAGCTCCAGCTGTTCACCACGCTCTCCATCCAACCTCAAATGAGCTCCAGCTGCTCACAAACACTCTCATCCAACCCCACTGAGCTCCAGCTGCGCTCTCCCTCCAACCTCACTGACTCCAGCTGTTCACAAACGCTCTCCACCAACCTCACTGAGCTTTCCAGCTGCTCACAAACGCCTCCATCCAACCTCACTGAGCTCCAGCTGCTCACAAATGCTCTCCATCCAACTCACTGAGCTCCAGCTTTTTTCCATCCAACCTCACTGAGCTCAGCTGTCACAAAAACGCTCTCCATAACAGCCTCACTGAGCTCCAGCTGTTCACAAAGCTCTCCATCCAACCTCACTGAGCCCAGCTGCTCACAAACGCTCTCCATCCAACCCCACTGAGCTCCCGCTGCTCAAAAACGCTCTCCATCCATCCCCACTGAGCTCCAGCTGCTCACAAAAGCTCTCCATCCAACCTAACTGAGCTCCAGCTCGTCACAAACGTCTCCATCCAACCTCACTGAGCTCCCGGGTGCTCACAAAACGCTCTCCATCCAACCTTTACTGAGCTTGGCTGCTCTCAAACGCTTTCATCCAACCTCGCTGAGCCCAGCTGTCACAAACGCTCTCCATCCAACCTCGCTGGCTCCGGCTCACAACGCTCTCCATCCAACCTCACTGAGCTCCACTGCTCACAAAACGCCTCCATCCAAACCTCACTCAGCTCCTGCTGATCACAAACGCCTCCATCCAACCTTACTGAGCCCCAGCTGCTCACAAATGCTCTCCATCCAACCTCACTGAGCTCCAGCTGCTCACAAACGCCTCCATCCAACCACACTGAGCTCCGGCTGCTCACAAACGCTCCCCATCCACCCTCACTGAGCTCCAGCTGTTCACAAACACTCTCCATCCAACCTCACTGAGCTCCAGCTGTTCACAAACGCTCTCCATCCAACTCAGTGAGCTTTCCAGGTGCTCACAAACGCTTTCCATCCAAACCTCACTGAGTCCGGTGTCACAAACGCTCTCCATCGAACCTCATGAGCTCCAGCTGTTTACAAACGCTCTCCATCCAGCCTCACTGGCTCCAGCTGCTCACAAACGCCCCACCAAACCTCACTGAGCTCTGGCTGCTCACAAACGCTCTCCATCCAGCCTCACTGAGCTAAAGCTGCGCCAAGGAAGAATGGGCAAGAATTTCAGTCTCTCCATGTGCAAAATTGATAGACATCCCCCCAAGTGACTTGCAGCTGTAATCGCAGCAAAAGGTGGCACCACAAAGTATTAACTTAAGGGAGCCGAATAATATTGCACGCCCCACTTTACAGTTTATTTTTTTTTTTACAAAAGTTTAAAATATCCAATAAATTTCGTTCCACTTCACAATTGTGTCCCACTTGTTGATTCTTCAAAAAAAAAAATGTAAAATTTTATATCTTTATGTTTGAAGCCTGAAATGTGGCAAAAGGTTGAAAAGTTCAAAGGGCCCGAATACTTTCGCAAGGCACTGTACATATACAGTGGTTTCTGTGTATCTGCAGGTTTACTCTAGTAATATACATGTTTTAACTGTATTTAATATAAAAAAAATGTCATATCATCATGGGGTTATGCTTCTTTCTGAGTGATAAAGAAATCACAATAATTAGCAGTGCGGGGATGCAATACTACATAAGTGCTGCAAGACTCTGGTTTAGTAAAGGCAGGTAGATCAAACAGACCACCAGTATTGTCCGATTGCAACTACAACTTGTAAGGCCGTGTTCACACGGCTTATTCCCGACGGATTTGTGCGCCGTATTGAGCGCACAAATCCGCCGTGAATAAGGGGCGGGACGGGGGCGGAGCGCGGCGGGGGCGCCGCTCCCGGCCCATAGACAATGCATTGTTTACGGCGCGTCCGCGCCGTAAATAATGTGCATGTCACTTTTCCCCCCGCCGGCGGATTTGCCGACGGGGAGGAGCGACGGAATTCCACTGTTTTTCAATGGAGCAGTGGATTACCGTAATTGCTGCCGTATTGGCGCCGTACTAAAGCGCAAATCCGGCGCGCAGTACGGGCCAAAAAGCGGCAGAAAAAAAGCGTGTGAACGAGGCCTAAATCCTCGTGTTCTAGAGCTGCAGCTGTCCCGCTGATCCTGGCAGAGGACGTCACTGTTCAGACCTCATGTCACCCTGCAGCCAATCACTGGCTGTAGCAGTCATGTGTGGTATATCCAGCAAATGACCACTTACGCCTGTGAATGGCTGGAGGGTCAAGTGAAGACTGAACATCAAAATTGTCTGCTGGCATCACGTGGATTGTCGCAGTGTGGGAACCAGAGGGCTTACATGGTAAATATATTATATATAATATATAATATATTTTTTTAGCATGTACTAATGAACTAACAAGCTTTTTTGGTCACAAACACACCCCTTTAAAGGGGTTGTCTTGCAATGCTGTTTCACAGAACCACAGCCAGCATCCGACTCACACTTCCTATTGAGACTGTGTGTGGGTTCTACAGCAGTGATTGGCATATCAGCAGGGAGCGTCTGCATGTTTACTCAGATAATTGCATTACAACCAGTGGATTCTCTGACACAGAAACAAAGCTAAGCTAGCCCAGTAACACTGCTTTATTCTCCCACTCCCTTCAAAGCTGGTTCAAGTGTCCTGCCATCAGATAAGAAGTGCAAACAACGCAAGCGAGGCCCGGAGCTTGCCAGATCAGCTGCTGGTTGTAGCTAATGTAAACAATCAGGAAAATAAGGGCATCTAAGTCAGGCTGCAGCTCTCAGAGGCTTCACTTTTTTAATCACATATATTAGAAAAGTGATTAAATACCCATTTTGGAGGATCTCACGTCAACATTAGATCGTGGCAAAACTCCTTTAAAGTCATATTACACAGAGCTGGCTGTGTATATTGAAAAATGTCCTACTATATGAACTGCTGTAAAGTAACCATTGCTCATGTCTCTTCAGATTTAGCTACAAATACAGAAGACCTCTGGTACAATCCATAGTGCTTTCCACTGACATACCTTCCATGTGGTGGTACATGTCTACTGTATTCTCCCCACCCTTCACGGGTCTCTCTTTCATGGCGACCTGAATAATTCTGAAGTGAAGGAACAGAATATCATAAAAGGCAATCTACTAAAAATCTTTTGCAGGATATACATTTTTTTCTTTTACTGAAAACACTTACATCTCTGCCTCCAAAGCCAGACCGCGAGTCATCCCTCCTACAATATAAAGCAGAAGTAAAAAAATAAAATTGCACAACAAATTATAGAATTTTTTTGTGAACTCAAATATCAAGTGGAAAAAAATCCATGGAGGCTAAATTCATACTTTTGGGGGTGAAAAAAAAAGAGGAGTGCTGGAACCATCACATAACGGCCTAAATTGTTTTATAATGAGATCTGTGAGATTTCTATGTGCTTGAACGTAAAAAGGAACAGGTGTACTGCAGAAAGAGCCCTGTCAGCAACTGTGTTGCATCACATTTTAAGGGCATAAACCATAAATCTTTGAGAAAGTTTTTTTTCCATTTCCTTTATTGATATTCCTACAAGAGCTTCCTAACTATTTTTTTTCTTGGTGGGACACTTTTATAAGACCAGCTACAGACTACATTAGACAAAGTAAAACTTAAAGGAGTTTTCTTACCATGATGTTTCATGGAGTCACAAGCAGTTTTACACTTGCTATAGCACGGATTAGCATAATTAGCTTCTCTGTAACTAGCCAAGATGTCACATTGACAAGTGCAGAAGAGCAAACGTTCAGTAAACAAAAGGGACATGTGCTGTGAAGACTGAAAACAATTGTTTTATCTGTAAACAGAAGTTCATCTGGTTTCAGATAATTAGTCTACTCCAGAGCTCTGTCCGTCCATGGTGACGTCAGCAGGGCTCTCATCAGACAGAGTTATGGTCAGGTAATCATAGAAACCTGTGTACATTCAGAGCAGATAAAATCTCTTATCATTACTAAAGTAAAAAATCAATAGACCAATGTATTTAGAAAAAGTCTTTAGTTACCTGTTCTTTCATGTTTAAAAACTAAAAATTTTTAGGGAAAAAAACCCCCCTTTAAAAATTCTTTAAAGGCCCGGGTGAAGTAAACATATTTTATCGTAAGAAATACAGACCTTTAAACAGTCAAAGAAATACATTATACCAAATATTTTATAAACATAAGGTATTTTTCTGAAATATTTGTGGGAATCAAAGATGGAGGGTAACGTTTTTTAAATGTTTTGGCCAAAAAATTCTTTTTTATTTTGGTTTCACAGGAAAAGATCTTAGAATGCAACATCTTTATTCAGGGGGCTAATTTTTAGGGAGGTTTTCTAATAGGTTTCCTCTGCCGGGAAAGCCCCTTTTTAAAAATGGTTTGGGAAAATTTTTGGAAAATGGCCCGATTCCAAAAAGAGAAGTGATGGTATTTGGGTGGGGGGGTGGTGGTGGTGGCGGACTGACCATAAAAGTTCCAAAAACTTCCAAAGGGGGGGGGGGAAGCCAGGGTTGGTTATAAATCACGGGGTTTTTTAAAACATACCCAAGGTGGTACCCCTCTGGGAAGGGGCATGGGGCGGAACAGAACCTTAGTGTGTGAAGCTGAAAATCCGTGGAGGCCAGTGACCGCTTGAAAAACCTTTAAAGGGTTGGAGAAGATCTGTATGAAAAGGGGTGGGCCAAAAAACCCCCGCTGCGTCGCCCGGCATTTATTTTTCGTTTAAATTTAAAAAAAAATAGGCCCCAAATTTTGGGCTGTGTTGAATGCAATTTAATTACTGAAGCCAGCGCTAAGCATTTTTACAGAGATCCAGATTCTGTTTCACTTCATACAAGAATTTTAAAATTATGTCAGGGCCGTGTAGTCAGTAAGCCAAGCTTCCCCCCGACTTTTTCAATTTCCCCACTCCCCCATACAAGGGCATGTTTAAAATGTTTTAAAACCCTTTCTGTAGTAAAAAAAGGTTTAAAATCAGGCTTTTTTATCACCTTATGATTTAAAATAATCAAAAAGGGATTTTGGTTAGAACAGGGCACTGGAAAAACAAAAGGGGGAACAAAAGTTTTGAACTTTTGACTTTCAGGGGGCCCCTAAACTTACCTTCCCCCTACCCGCTTTTTAACGTGAGAATTTTTCCTCTTTTTTTAGGGTAAAATCTTTCCTATCTTTTACTTTAAATTTTATTTTCAAAAAATTTGGGATCTTTTTTTAGTTCTCAGATTTTGTCGTGTAAATGATTTTTTAAAAATTTTGCTACTAAAAAAAAAAAATGTTAATTTTATTTAGTTAGTATTTGGTAAATCCACCTTTGGCTTTTAATACTGTCCGAATTCTTCAGATTCAAGCATGTCTTGCCCAAAAATTGATCCAGGTCTCTTTAAAAATTCCAATGTTGGTGCGGGACGGGAAATTGGATACAAATACAGCTTTTTCGTCAACTCTACCCACAAGTGTTCGATTTGGATAAAGTCTGGAGACTGTGGAGGCCAATACAGCAACTCTACTTCATTACCATTGAATCATTTCTTCTCCAACCTTGACGTCTGCTTCAGGTGGTTGTCCTGCTGGGCACTATGTCGTCCTCTTCATACCCATAGTACTCGAGTGTATGAAGTAACTCATGTTGTAGGACACTTACATAGAGCTCAGCATTGAGGTCACATCGATCCTGGTCAAGTATCCAACATCTTGGGCTGTGAAACATCCCCATATTCTCAGGCTTCCTCCACCAAACTTGACAGTTTCTTAAAATGTCGCAATCCATTAGCCCCATTCTTCAAACCCCATTTGCACCCATCAAAGCCTAGTTCATTAACTTTCATCTTATCGCTCCAAATCACCCGTTTCTAATCTTCGTTTTTTTCCTACTTATTTGGAATCGCGAGCCAATGCTTTTTATAACAAGACTGAAGTCATCTTTTTTTGGGCCACCATTCCAGACTTCTGTAATGGTGCTTGCATGGACGTCTGTGATCTCACTATTACAGCAACGGAGGCGGCTCATATCCTTCGTATCTGTCACGTTAGAACTGATAGACCTTATGATGAGCGACTTGTTGATTCCGATATTTTGCCTGGACGTCACCTCTTGGCTTTGTAATAAATGGACGGACTTCATTTCGTATTCTTCCAGCTGTCAGGGCCTCAAATGATGCAGTTTGGCAAGTTCTCCAAGAGACCGCTATCTATGAGCTGGATGATGCGGTTTGTCTTTTCTTGAGAAACCTTCTTCGTGGCTGCTCGAACCAATGACCTTTCGCTTGGAAATTAGTCTAATAACGCACTAAGCTATTAGGGAATGTGAGAACAGGTTGTAATTTGTAGTATACAAGAAGAAAATGGATTGCCCCACCACAAGGTGCAAAACAGTAACAATGCAGTTACATGACAAGAGTCAGCAGAACTAAGCATATGCTAAATAGTCGCAGGTCAAAGTTGTGTATGAGATAGTCAAGATGATTGTCTATAAAATGATGGTAATCTCATGTTGAAAGCCTTAGTGGATGGTGAGATATGCAGCCTGAAAGTCAAAAGTTCAAAATATTGTTACCCTTTTGCTTGTCGGTGTAAAATATATTTATTGGATATGACTTTAGAACATAAAAAGACTTGTATATATGCAAAATGCTGCCGTAAGTGTTTTCCCAGTTTTCAACAAAATCGTCATCAATAACATTTGTGGAGCCTATAAATTTTTTCTGAGAACTAGTATCGCCTCCATCAGAGTCTACTTCATAGAAGACCTCAAATCTGATCTCATGATTTCCAGGCTAGAGAACGGTCTCTCTACACCAACTTGGGTTGGTGGCAAAGCAGTGACCACAGGGGCAAAATCTCTAACAACTTCAGGGTATAAAGGAATTGCCTCAGGCACAGTCTGTTCTGATGAACAGTTGATCTTCTATTTCTTTGAAACCAGGTGAAAAATTTTGTTGAAATCTGGTCAATCTGTTTGCTATGGAGTGGAGTATTTTCTCCTGCGACAATGCTTTGTCTGCTTCATGTCATCCAAATACTTTTGAACTAATTGGAACAATATATAGGCAGTCCCCGGGTCAGGAACAGGATAGGGACTGTAGGTTTGTTCTTAAGTTGAATTTGTATGTAAGTCGGAACAGGTATATGTATTAAGTGTAACTCCAGCACAAAAGGGTATTTTTTTTCCTTTTTGGAGAGTGCAGGAAAGGGTTTTTACATTTGTTTTGATGTTTGTGCCCCTGTTAAGAAGATTTCACCTCATTTTCACCTCATGTGCTGCTGTGGCATGCTGGAACTTGTCGTTCTACGGCTACTATCTGCTGTGGAACATGGAACTACAAGTGTCAGCATGACCCATAAGTCTCCGTTTGTCACTAGGGGACATATGTAAGTTGGAACGGTGTAAGCCGAGGACTCCCTGTACATTATATTATATATATTGGGAGTCAGTCCATTTTATAACGACTCCTGCAAAATGGGCACAGACTCTGACTCCACAGCCCTGAATGATGCAGTGCAACTTCACTAGATCATCTGATGACATGCAGCATACAGTCAGTTACGTGTTACGTCTCCAACTATAGGAAAGTTTAGTTTTCTTAACACCACCAAACTCCGGATTTATTTAGACTTTCAAAAATGGACTGTCCGTTTCAGCTGTGTTTTTTTGTAAATCCATGTGGAATTACATCGAAGGATGTGTTTTCTAGAAATGCACAAACCAGGAGAGTCAGAGGTGCTAACATTTTTTGCTAGTTCATCGTTTATCTCTAGTTTTACCTTTCTTAAAGCAAAAAAAAAAAAAAGTGTCAAAATGGGAAGAAGTTTGCTTAAAAATTACCTGTCAGAGTGCAAGTGATCCATGTACCTCCCACGGTCTCTAGAAACAAAATCCTGATATCGGTCCAGTCTTCCATAATCATGATATCGATCGTCCAAAGCCATTCTCTTAGATTCTGGCCAGTATAAATCATCTCTTCTAATAATAATGATAGTAATAATAATGGTTAATAAAAAATGTGTAAACCTTTCGGCTAAAAAATCACAAATTTTAAAGGACAGAAAAGTCGTCCCACAGGCTGTTGGGATGTTGTCGACTGAAAGGGTTTTCCTCTTCAAGCACAGGCCACACATCCTTATCAGAATATAAAGTGTAACACACAACTACAGTGATAAAGAATGATTAGTTCTAGCCTTAAAAGGGTTTTCTCACCATGCAGTTTCACAGAGCCACAGCCAGCTTTAGCATCACACATGCTATCCAAGCTGTGGGCAGGTCTATAGCAGTGACTTACACATCGGCTTGGCTTTTCCCTTGAGGGGTCCGCATGTTAAATTCTCCCATAAATGACTTCATTTAAAAAAAACTTTCATAGAAATTAAAGCAAAGTGGAGGTGAAATTTCGAAAATTAATTTTATAGATCTTAAATTTGTATTTATTATTTATAGGAACGTGGTGGGCGTGACCATTATACATTCCACCGATTCTGAATTTTTAGAAATATCCCACATGTGGATCCCGTGCACGATTTGACTCAACCACAAACCTCAGAGTAGGAGAAGCACCTACTGGATTTTTGGGCCACATTTTCATTAGGATATATTCTAGGCACCATCTCACGTTCGCGATTACCATATGGTGCTAAAACTTAAGGAGACCTAAAAAGACCTTATTTGGAAGACTATCCCTCCTGAGGAATATATCCAGGGGTGTAGTGGGTATACTGACTCCACAGGTGTTTACATTTTTTTTTTTGCATGTTAGGCAAGGAGAAGAAAAATTTAATGTTTTTCCAATAATATGCAGTTTTAGCTGAAAAGGAACCTTGGAAAAAACACCCCAAAATATGTTACACAATTTATTACAAGCATGGCAATACCTTATATGTGGGTGTAAACTGCTATTTGGGCACATGAGAGGAAGTACAAAGGAGGGAGTGCTATTTTGCATTTGACACGCAGATGTTGGTGGATGCCAGGTTGCATTTGCAAAGCCCCAAAAGTACCAGTACAGGTGAAACTTTCTAGAAGTCACGGAATTTTGGATTCAACACCCCCTGAGGGAACTCTATGGGTGTATTCTGCATTTTCGGCCTACAGTTCTTTTAGTACCAGACCATAAAAATGGAGGCGGGTGGGGAGGAAATTCCGGCAATGTTTTTTTTGCTTTTGACACCATGTTGGATGTAACAAATCCTCAAATTGCTTTTGACCAATGGGCTTTGGAAGAAAAAAGGGATTTTTAAAAGACCCAGTGAGTCAAAAGCAAATTGAGGTTTTGTTACACCCCAAACATGGGGGTTGAGCTTTCAGCTCCTTTCCCATAATGCCTTGTGATTTGGATGCTTCGTGGAGTGAAAAAGGCCCATTTCGTCGCCCACGCCCTTTTTGGCGCTCTCCCTAGGAGGCTCTTCCCTTTCAGAGCCCCCTTTGTCACTAAACTTTTGGGCCCATGTATGAAAACGTTGGGTCTAAAAACCAGGGCCCTTAAAATTAAAATGTGCCTGGAAAAATGAAAAGGGGGCTCTAAATGGTTCACGGGCGACAAAGTGAGTTTTAGCCCTGCAGTTTTCATCATGGGCCCCTAGTTTGCAAAGAGATTTAATATGTTTAGTCATTAGACTCCGTTCCCATGTGAGTATTTTGCAAATGGAAGTTAAAGCAATGATAAAATTCTCATGCGGTAAAGCACCCTCCTTCCCCCTTTTTAGAAAACCCTTTATGTAAAACCTAGTGAAACTAAACCCCTCTCGGGGTCTGGGTTAAAGTCTTTCGATTAAAGTGTTTACCTGAAGTCTGTATCATAGGGTCTTCTGACTCCAGGTCGTCGGTCCTGCTCATAACGTAGACGTTCCTGCTGGCGAGAAGCCCCTTCGTTCTTTGGTCGTCTTGTAAATCCTTGTTCTTTTCTTTCGCTTTTCGTTCCCTTTCCAGTCTTTTCCGCCCCTTACTTTCTCTTTAAGACGTTCCCCCCCAAAAAACCCCCACTCCCCTCCCTTTTTTCCGGCCTAAAATTTCCCCTCTCGTTTCTGTTTTTTTCTCGATTCCTAGATGAAAACACTCCAATTATTTTACAATACTTCAAACTTTCATTTTCAATGCTTTAACGCATGTGATGCTGGACCTTATCTGCCCCGTTCTTGTTTCACAACAGCAAGTTTTAAAAACCAAAGGGATACGAGCCTTGATCCCTTTCCCCTTAACGACCGCCCCCCCATCTTTGAGTGGGCATTTTTAGGTGTTGTCTGCGCAACTTTTTGGCATGTGCAGCATCGGGGTTTGCGGGGGGCCGCGCAGCGTTGTGAGGGGGTGTATACACAGCCCGATCCCAGCCCGCCCTGAAGCTCAGCTCCCCGGGTGCTTTAAACCTTAAATGCCCTGGACGTCACCCCAAAAAGCGCAATTAAAAAGGGGTTTCCCTGCTCGGGCGGGTGCCGGAAAAAACCCCCGTGACCCCGACAGGAGCCCCCCGGGGAACGGTTTTCACAGTCAGCCCCGGGGCCCCAGAGTGGGCCTCAGGGTGTTTGTGTAAGGGAAACCCTGATCAGGACAGAGGTGTGCTGTCTAATCACTGCCTGTTCGGACTGCAACATTAAAATATTGAATATTGAATATACATAGATAAATTGTAAAACAGTTCTCCCTTCATGGGATTTAAAAAAAAAAAAAAAAAAAAATAAAAAAAAGTGTAAAAAAAAATATATAAATAATAAAATTAAATGTTTTTAAAAAAAATTGGATACATTTCACAAAAAAAAACCCCCCAACATATTAGGTATACACGCCGTAATAACCCTGTAGAAAAAAACTAACAAGTGTGAAATGTAAATGGTGCAAAAAAAAAAAAAAAAAAAAATTGAAAAAAAAATTCTGAATTATTTAAAAAGGAATTTAATTTTCCCCAAAAAGTACAATTTCTAAAATAAAACGAGGCCTCATCAATGGTCTTGAAAAAATAAAAAGCCCAAAAACTGTGAAAGCAAAAAGACAAAACAAAAAAAAAAAAAGTTTGGTCTTATACTTTTCAGGCGTTCGGCTAAAGGGGTTTAAAAAAAAAGGACCCGTCATCCCTACAGACATGTTTGTTTTAATATATATTTAGATACATCTTGAAATATTTTTGAAGCATCTTTTTTATAATTCTGCATTTTCGGTTATTTTCTAAAAAAAAAAGACACCCAATTAAAGGAAGAGGGATGTCTCTGCACAATTTCTAACCAATATTACCAGACTGTATAGGGATGTACCCTCTTAACTAGTTCCTGACCAGGCTCATTTTTTTTTCTTTAGTTTTAAACGCTGCAACGTTTTAATCATGCTCCGTTATTGTAATTTCTTTGCTGTAAACTTTATTTTTAATTTTTCAAAAATTTTTTTTTTTTTTTTTAATTGCTTTTTGATGCACTTGTGCAAGAACTGTTACTACAGTTCAATACAGTTTTGGCTGATGCAAAAAGTCTAAGTCATGTAATTGCCCCGATAATTCTCCAGCACAGGGGGAAAAATTTCCCGTAGTTAAAAAAAATGGAGTATATCGGGCCCCGCCTTTTTAACAGAGAATCGGCTATCCGGACAGCCGGATCTCCACTCGAACAGCTGCACAGATGTCCAAATGGTCTGTGCAGAGTCGGCCGTCATCCACCCGGATGTTTTTAGTTAAAGGGCTTTTGCCAAAAAGGGAATGTTGGGGGGACCTCCCAAAAAGGTATTTTTAAACACTTTTTAATATAGGTATCACAAAAATAAGCCTGTGGGCAGTACGCTTAATTAGGGTGCCCTGGTTCCCGAGGTTTTCATTAGACCGACAGGGGCTGTCTGGGCCCTGCTTTCATTGTCCACTTCTTTCTCTGGGAGGGAAAATGAGCTTTTAAAGGACTGGGGAAAAAGTCTGTCTCCCGTAGAGAATTCCCCTGGTTCTAATGTAATTAACAAGGGAAAGATTGAAGGGGCTCCCCGGCCCGCCCCTTTTCCTCCCCCCCCCCCCCCAATCCTGCCCGCTTTAAAAAGATTTTGGGGAAAAATTTTTCATTTGTTCCTGTTTAGAGTCCAATGCGTTGGGTTTTTAATTAAACTTATAAAAAAAATGCAAAAGCTCCCCCGGGTCACTCCCTTTATGAAAGAAAGCTGTCCCCGGAGCTAATCTTTCTTTCAGCAGATAAAGAGGCATTTAAAAAAAAACCCTTAACTTGTGAAAAATACAGTTTTGTTTTTGTGATATTGCAAAAAAAGTTTGTCAGCCCCCAAAAGACTGGCCTCAGGAACGTGCCCTGGGAGGTGGGGCCGATGACATCCAAAGGAGGTTTTTTTTAAACACAGAAACACAAAAGTTTCCCCTTTTTTCAAGGGGTCCCAAAATTTGCCTGTTAGTGAGGAAATCCCTTTCTGGCAAAACCCCCTTTTTAAAGGGTGGGGGTTTGGGAAACTAGTTATAGGGTGTCTAATTGAGCTTTTGCATTTGTGACACAGCTATCCCCGGGAAAGGGTTTTTCCCGTTTTTTACCCTCCCCATATCAGGCAAAGGGCCGTGTTCACACGGTTTTTTCTCGACGGGTTTTTTGAGCCCGGATTGCGCTCACAAAACCGGTGTGGAAAAAGAGGCGGGGCCGGGGGGCGGCGGGGGGGCCCCTTTCCCGGCCCCCTAGACAATGCTTTGGTTTTACAGCGCGTCCGTGCCGGAAATAATGTTCATGTTTATTTTCCCCCCGGGCGGAAATTTGCCGGCGGGGGGAGCAAAGGAATTTCCCAATTTTTCTCTATGAGAGCAGTGGGAAATTTCCGTAATTACTCCCTCGGGTTTTGGTGCCGCTTTCAGCGCCCCAAATCCCGGCCGCGGGGTACGGCGCCAATCCCCGGGAAAAAAAGCCCTTTTGAACGAAGGGGCCCAAAACCCTTTAAAAAATCCGGGGAAAAACTTAGAGGTGAAAAGGAAGCGGTTTAGCAACCCAGTCAGTTTTCTGCTTCGCAAATTTTTTTTTAATTTTGTACTGGGGGTGTCCAAATTCATTAAGTTGGGTTAAAAATTTTTTACAACCCGATTTCTTTCTATAGGGCATTCTAAAACACAGTATATCGCAATATGCCCCCAGAATTTTCTTGGCCCCTGGGGAGAAAACAATTGGTAAAAAAAAAAATTTTAGTGTGCCCATTTAAAAACCCTTTATAGCAAGTTCGCCTGAATGCTAAAGGCAGACATTTTCAACAATTAATATGGATTTGTGTTTTTTAACAGCCAAAGGTGCCCCGGCCCGCAAAAGAAAGGTTTTTTATAAATACATTGAAATAAAATAAGGCATGACCGACCACTTACTATTTCAAATCAGAAAGAGATCCCACTAAACTGGAAATACCCATTCAACGATTGCCAGAGGAAAAGAAGGTGGTGGATTTGGGGGGGTCACTGCCCTTCCCCCTGTAGGATTTGGGGTTTTGAGCCCAAGTATAATCCCACAAAAACCTGGGCAAAAAATATGTTAAAAATTTTTGAAAGGGGTAAAAGGCCCCCGTTCACCAAAGGTTATTTTTTCCGCCCGGGTTGGCGCCGTTAAATGCGGCCCGGGTTTGCGCCTGCCCGTACGGCGCCAAACCGCCGGGCCCGCAATTTCAAAAGGTAATCCTACGGCCCCCTTATAGAGAAAAGTGGATTCCGTGCTCCTCCCCGCTCGGCAAATCCGTCGCGGGGGGAGAAAGTGACCTGCACATTATTTAAGGCGCAGACGCGCCGTAAACAATGCATTGTCTATGGGGCCGGGAGCGGCGCCCCCGACGTGCTCCAGCCCCGCCCCCGGCCCACCCCTTTTCAACGGCGGATTTTTGAGCTAAATAAGGCTCACAAATCCGTCGGGAATAATCCGTGTGAACACGGCCTAATAGTAAACCTTACACTGCTTACAACAGTGAGGTACACATGGTAATTACACCAAAATCCTGGCGCACTTTCCTCCAAAATATTGTCTTACATGCAGTACATCACAATTAAAGAGTTTCTAGACACTTCTGCATCTTTTCTGAGAATGTCGAATAATGAGCAACCAACCGAATCCGTCATGACATGCACACGGATAATTTGCTGTAACTGACTCATTTAACCCCTTAAGCCGGACGCCTGAAAAGTAGTTATTGATCAGAACATTTTTTTAGTTTTTGCCTCCTTGCGTTTCATCAGTTGTAACTTTTTTTATTTTTTCAATGACGCAGTTGGATGAGGCCTCATTTTATTTGAGAAGAGTTGTACTTTATGGGGGAATAGTTTAAGTTCACTTATAAATAACTGCAGAAGTTTTCCTCAAATTTTTTTGTTTGCAATTGTTTTTTTTACACCATTCACATTTCACCCTTAATAACTTGTTAGATGAATTCTACAGGTTATTACAGTCATGTGGATACCTAATATGTGTAGGTTTTTGGAAGTGTAATGTATGCACAATCATTTTTATTAAATTATTTTTATTTTATTATTTGTTTTTATTCTTTTTTTCACACACTTAGTAATGTATTAGCATATTCATATTAACACATTATAATCTGTCAGTCTGACACAGGCAGTGATCGGGACAGCACACAGTCTTCCCTGATCACTGGCTTGTAAGGCCATTGTTCACACGGCTTATTTAGCCGCGGATTGGCGCCCGGTACTGCGCGCCGGAAATTTTCGCTGCAGTACGGCGCCACTCCGTCGCAGTACTTACGGTAATCCACAGTTCTCATAGAGAACAGTGGATTCCGTCCCCTCCTACCAGGCTCGGGAAAACGCCGGGCGGGGAGAAACTGACATTTCACATTATCCAGGCGCAATACGCCCCTGTGGATAATGGAAGTCCCATGGGCAGCGGGCCGGCCCCGCCCCGCATTCAAGACGGAATTGCGAGCGCAATCCAGCTCGCAATTACGGCTTGAATAAGCCGTCTGAACGAGGCCTAACACAGACAGCCCTGGGGCTACTCCAGGTCCCCAGGGCTGACTGTGCAGCTGTTCCCTGGGCTCTGTCACGTCACCAAATGTTCCGATCACCGGACAGAGCAGGGAAACTCTTTGACTGCACTTCAGTGACAAACTGCGGCAATCAAAGGGTTAAAGCCCCGGGAAGCCGCAAACTCCGATGTCTGCAGCGACACCAAAAGACGCCACTGCAGACGAACGACCTGAAATGCCCGACGTCAGAAGACAGTGCGCGGTCGTTAAGGAGTTAATGAAAGAGGGCTGTTCAAATCATAGCAGTGTGGAAGAAACAGATGTCAATCATGTCCCTTTATTTATTGAAGGAGGGAAGCCAATGTTGCACCTGTAGGTTTTAGCCCATTCTCACTGAGTACAATGGGTTGTTAAAGACATTGTACTAAAAGAAAATACTTATCAAGAAGTTGATTGGAGAGGGCAAAACTTAACAAGCAGTTCAAAAAAGAATTGGCTGCTCAGCTAAGATCAATAAATGTTTTAAAATGGCATCCAAAACCAGAAAAACCTGGTAGGAAAAGGAATACGCCCATCCGGCTATAACACTGAATAATAGGAATAACAAAGAAGCAATGAGGAACTCCAGGGAGATCAAAAAAAGATAATCATCTGAGGGTAGTGCAACAATCAGAAGGCGCCTACGTGAAGCCAAACTACGTGCTAGAAATCCTCGTAAAGTACCATTGCTTAAACAAACAAAAAAAAACACGCGTCTTGAAAAGGTCACAGTTTGCCAAAGAACACAATGACCGGCCTAAAGAGAAGTGGCACTACATTCTATGAGCTCGCACAGCTCTGGGATCACTGCAAAAGTCCTTACGGCATCGAGACAGAGGCAGTAGTAAGGTGCACACGGTTCCTTGGTCCGTATGTTTATTGTGCAGAAAAAACAAACGTATGGCAACATGCACCGCAATAACGGAAAACAGACTCCTGCTCGGCTGAGCACTTACTAAACAGGTGTAGTTCCCTCACTCTCCAGGCATATGTCCAGAACCTGGCTGGTATATAAACATCGTTGCAGACCTTCCTTGCAACAGATAAGAGCAAAATTGTTCTTATTGGGTCTAAGGGCTGCAGACATTTTCTCAGACAACCTATAAACACTGAATTCAAGCCACATCTGGGTAGAAATAATCTGCAGCATCATATGTCCTAGGGTGAGAAGAACTTGGAGAATCGCTTGTTGAGAAAGATCTGGGCGTTCTTGTAGATCATAGACTACAGAACAGCATGCAATGTCAATCCGCTGCCTCTAAGGCAAGTAAGATATTGGCGTGCATTAAGAGAGGACTGGACTCGCGGGACAAGGATGTAATTCTACCGCTGTGCGACGCATGGGTGCGTCCTCACTGCGAAGATGCTGTTCAGTTCTGGGCCCCAGTTTATAGAAGAGATGTAATGGAGCAAGAGAGAGTGCAAAGACGAGCAACCAAACTTATAAGGAGAATGGAGCATCTTAGTTATGAGGAGAGGTTAGTAAATGAACTTATTTAGTCTTGAGAAAGACGGCTTCGGGGAGGGGGGGGGGGGGGACAGGATTAATTTTATATAAATGGTTCCTACAAAAAGTATGGGGAAAAATTATTGGAGAAAAAAGGATTCAATCTCCAGAGGAGAAGGGCGCTTTTCACTGTAAGAACTGTGAATCTGTGGAATAGCCGTCTGAGGAGCTGGTCACAGCAGGAACTGTAAAGGGTTTCAAGAAAGGCTTAGATAACTACCTGAAACTAAAGAGCATTAATGCGTATGTAGTCTTGTAATATTCTGGATCCTGTCTGGTGGAGGCTCTGGGGTCAGAGATGGGGTCTCCCCTGGAGCTCTGGGGTCAGAGATGGGGTCTCCCCTGGAGCTCTGGGGTCAGAGATGGGGTCTCCCCTGGAGCTCTGGGGTCAGAGATGGGGTCTCCCCTGGAGCAGATTGGTTCTTGCCTTGTGGGTCCCAGGACATTAACCAGTGGGGAGGCTGGGCATAATGTCCTTTGTCTCCCTCCCCTCACCCACTTTTTTTCCCCCCCTTTTGGGTTAAACTTGAGGGACACGTGTCTTTTTCCCAAACCGGGAATAGTAATTAAACTGTGAAGACTGTAAATCATTGGTTTCAAGCAAATGGGTTTTTAGTATATCTAATGCTTGGATTGGGCCCCTTTATCAAAAAAACCAAGCACCTGGGCCAGTAGAATACAAAAAAAAGGGGAAGAGGTCATGTTGTCCAATGCTGAAGACGACGACATGCTCTTGAAATAGATTTACCACAGGATAATGACCACAAAGACACCGGCAAGTAGACCACACCAGACTGATGTTGTGGTGGGGGCCCCACTCCCAATCTTCAGAAACCTCAAGTAAGAAACTTGTTGAGTGACATGAAAAAGGTTTTTGATGCAAAAACCTTAAAGTCAAATGAACTGTGGGATGTAGTGCAGTCTGCTGGGCTGGAACACCCGGTTTCAGTTGTAAGGCGTTAGTTGACTCTGTGCCACAAAGATGTGAAGCAGTGCTCAGAAATAAAGCTAAATATTAGTTCAGTGAAGGCTAAATCTGGGAACAAATTTCAGTTCACACCGTATATATTGCGGTTGGGTAATGAAAAAGCAGACATTGCGTTTTTTTTTCTTGAACAGTCTATTACATTTTCCTAATTTTCAGTCTATAGTTTGATATTTCGAATTTGTAATAATTCCAGTGCATATGTGAACGTGGAAATAAATGCAATTATTATGAGGGTTGAGCTTTTTCTCACTTGCTTGAAGCACACTGCTATTATTTTGCACTAACTGTAGTTGATTTGAATGTGTTTTGCGCATGAATGAAGTGAGTTACCTCACTAACAGGCTGATATCACCTCTGAGGCTTGAAAATGTTGGGGCATTTGTGTTTCTGTGTTTAAAAAAACAAGTACATCCTCTGTGATGTTCATCGCTCACCTCCCATGCACGTTCCCCCTGGATATTAAGTATCTCGATTGTGCTAAACATGTTATTTGGTTAATCCACAGAGGATATTAACTGTATTGTGCACAGGTTTCTCCACCTTCTTATCTGCTCAGGAGAGAAGATTCAGCTCCAGGAACAAAATGAAAAAAAACAGTTTTTAATCGGGCTGTCTGAATACTGCAGGGGGGTGAGGAGGGGCCACTGAGATGTGAGCCAGGGAGGGTCTGCATGTTTTACTCAGATAATTACGCTTACAACCAGTGGAATTCTCTATACAAAAGGCACAGGATCTTTTCCCCCCCGCCCCTTAAAAGCTCTTCTGCCCCCTGCCTCAGATAAGAAGTGCAAAAAAACGAAGCTGGCCAAAACATTTCTGGTCTACTAAGTAAACTGTAGGAAAAAAGGCATTTAGTCAGGCTGTAGTTCAAAAGCTTTTTTTTTTTTAATAACTATTTTAGAAAAGGTTAAAATCCCCCTTTTGGAGGACCCCCACTAAAATTTTGATGGGGCAAAACCCCTTAAGATTTTTCAAGACAACCACAAAGTTTTTCAATCCCCTATAACAAATGTCTGCATTCTATTTATCCTGCATTACAAGGGTCACTGCTAAAAAAAATTAGAAAACCAAAATTCACATACATTTCAGAAAAATAGCTCCAAAGTGGTTATAGTGAAATTTTTTCCAAAAATTCCAAAAGCGTTTAAATTTTTATTGTTAATGTGGTGGCACAAACATACCTTTGTCTCTCCATTTCTCTAATTTCTCTCTCTCTGTGCCTCTGGCGTTCACGCTCCCTTTGTTTTTTAATTTTATCGAAAGATAGTATCTCTTTTTTATCTTTACTCTCAGATTTTCGATCTCGGCTTTTGGTATCTAAAGCATTAGACAAAAAAAAAAGGGGTTTAAACCCTTTCAAATTACTTTTTGGTAGAACGCTTTTACCTTAAAATGCAACTAAACCAAAAATATTAACACACCATGGTATATAAAAAATGTAAAAACACTAAATTTGACAATTTCTTTGTTTTTCTTTTTTACATTTAATTTATACTAAACAGCTCCCCCTTTTCGATGGGTTTTTTCACGCTTACTACAGGTTCCCCTTTTGAATTATCCAAAAAAGGGTCCTTCGCGCCTCTGTTTCCCTAGAAAAAAATTAAAAAAACCAGATTTTTTTTTTTTTTAAAAGAGAATTGGAAAAAGAACTGCAATATTACTGAAAAATATACTGGGAACAGCTGTAAAAAATGGAACCGCGACAAGGGTCCTTGTAAACCTTCCAAGTCACTGTAATAAAGAATTAAGGGTAGATTGATAGTTGAACCCTAGACACGGCGAAAGGGGTTTTGCCACGATCTTTTTTTTTTCATACCTCCTGCACCACTCTTGTGTCAGAAGGGGGGTGTTGATTTTTTTTGAATTGCAAAATCATGGACCCCGGGATGACTCACCATGATTTTCCTCTGTTTAGTCAAAAAAAGGTTTTTTTGTATAAACTAAGTAGCCATTGTAGCCAGAGGTAAAACTTTTGCCTCCGGCCCCCCGGGTCCTTTGGTTAAACCCCCTGGGAACCAACCTGGGGTTTTTTTTTCTTTTCAAGCACTGACCTATTGAGGTTTCTTTTTTTAATTTATTTCACTGTTTGATAATTACAAAGGGCATGTTAAAGGGCTTATTGCAGGACCTTTCGCCCCAAAATACCGTTGTAGGGGGTGGGGGGGGGCCCCATAGCATGCATTTCCACTGAATAATACATTCACTTCTTCCCCGCTTGGTTTGGCGAGCAGGGAGAGGGCCGAACCATTTTTTTATGAGAAATGTGGTTTCCCGAAATTGGGCCGTTTTCAGCCCGTAATTCACCTACGGCTGAATTGGGCTGAAATGTCCCAGAATAACCCGTGTAAACTTGTTGGATACAGGGCGGGGTAGAGGGAGGGCACCTGGGTTTGAACATCAGAGTTTCCTGAGAGGAAAAGTGATGTCGAGCATGTCGCCGGGGGATGAGGGCCTCAGCCCGGTCTATCCCGGAGAGAGCGTAAACAGGGGTCATAAAGGAGAGCAAAAGAAAAAAACGGTGCAGATTTTTAAAAATAATAAAGGGTGGAAATGTTTTTTTAAAATTTAAAACCCCCAAAAAATTTTTACTTTTGGGAAAACCCCCTTTAAAAAGAATTTTCAAGGCAAAAATTACTTTTAAAATTTTTTTTTTTTTAATGCAATTTTTAATGCAATTAATTAGGGGGAAAAAGTTGCAAGACTCCCCATTAATAATTTCTTAAAGTGACGTTCCATTCCGACATTTATTCATTCCTATTTTAGCCAAAAATGTCTGTAGTTTATCCCCCCCCCCCCGAGGTGGGACTACATATCGAGGGGCATCCAAAGTGCATAACGAGAGTAGGTCAAATTTTTGTCATCTCCGTTAAATTTTAAGGATACAGCGGCCATCTACACTCAATTTTCAAAATGCCCGGATATCTGATTGGGAACACCCCAATGACGTAACCATTCAAGAAACTTCTTTGCTTTCCATGAATTTCATCAACAGCATAAAATAAAAATATTTTCTGCAAGCGAAACAAGACTAGAGATTGCACTTCCGCATGATAATGTCATGGTTGATTTGTTGAAGGGCTAAAATTTTTTTTTCTAAGGGGCCCCCTTTTTTGGGGACAGGAAAAATACTGGGCGGTTTAACCCCGGGGCACCCGGCCACGGAAGGAGTCTTTCTCGCGATTAGCGGAGGAAAAAAAAAAAAAAAAAAAACCCTCCCCCTTACTTTTAGTTTTTATAAAATGTCCAAAACAAAACGGAAGAAAGAAATCAACAATGTTTTTAGGCCCCAGCTCGTGCAGGGGGACTGCTGCACGGGTTTTTCCCTAGCGCCCCATTTTAAAATTTGCGGCCGGTTTTTTTGGGCGGGTTTGCAAAATGTCTGAAAAACCGGCCACAAACCGGTGCAGTGGGGACAAGCCCTAGGTTATGTGTGCTAAACTGGACGACTGACTAGATCAGATCCCCAAGCTCAGCTATTTTACCAGTATTGATCTTGTGCCTTTTTCTCAACCTTACTAGGAAAATTACCAAAAATATGAGACTAAATGGGAATGCAGAGAAACACTACAAGAGAGCAGGTGCGACTGCACGAGCAGTGACCAAGATACCAGCAGGAGCTATTGCCCATCTGTTTGAAGTAAAAATCCCTACAAGATTGCTTTATCAATGGACATACCAGATTTGCTAGTTCTGGAACGGGTTCTGCTTCTGCGATCTTCCTTATCCTTCTCTTTTTGCTTGCCACCATCTTTCTCAGACGCGTCATCTTTCTTTTTTGGCGAAGACCTGCAGACAAGCAGAGGACTTAAATCCCAAAAGATAGGACACTTTATGCAATACATTCCCATTTTTAAAGCACACCTATTGTTTCAGGCGACTTTACAGGATAGGCGGTTGTGTGTGTTACATGTTACCAGGGCCGTGGAGTCGGCAAGCCAAAGCCCCGACTCCTTAATTTCCCAAACCTCTGACTCCTGACTCCCTCATACTCGGCGCATGTTTAAGTGATAACTTTACTGTAGTAAAATGGTAACATCCGGCTGTTTATCACCTTATGATACAATAATCAAGCTATTTAAAGGTAGAACAGACACTGACAAGCAAAAGGGTAACAATGTTTTGATCTTTTGAACACTTGTGGGTAGAGTTGAAGAAAAAGCTGTATTTGTATCCAAGTCCAGTCTGCACCAACATTGGGAACGTGTAGAAAGAGACCTGGAGCAGATTTTGGTCAAGATATGCTTGAATCTGATCCAGAGCCCAGAAGAATTCAGGCAGTGCTGAAAGCCAAAAGGTGGATTTACCAAATACAAGATTTTTAGGAGCAAAACAGTAACAATGCAGTTACAGGAAATAATCTGCAGAACTAAGCAGATGCTACATACTTGCAAGTCCTTTTATGTATAATATATGTAAGATGACTGTATATAAAATTACAGTAGCCTCATGTTACAAAACTGTAGGCCTCGTTCACATACGGCTATTTCAGAACGTATTACAACGATTTCTGAGTAAATACGTTCTGAAAATCATTGAAAATCAGTTGCAAATAAGTGTCACAAAAGTGTGGCACGTATTTGTAACTGATTTCCCGACGGATTCACCATTTTACAATCATTGTAGGTGGTGAATCCGCCGAAATAATTGACAATGTCAATTGTTTTTCCCGTCCGGTTTGCGTCGTCAATCCGCGGCTGCAATCCGGAACGGAATTTTGCGTCGTGTGAACGACGAGCCGTTTTTCTTTTTGAAATCAATAGAAAATAGGCTGTGACTTATTTCGGAGGGAAATTTGCCGACGGATTGACGATCGTCAATCCGTCGGCAAATCCTTCCGAAATAAGCCGTGTGAACAAAGCCGTAGTGGGATGCTGAGATATGAAGTTGAAAGGGTAACAAGTTCAAAATAATATATATAACAGTCTGTAAAAGTATACTCCTTATTTCAAAATCTTTACGATCCAAAAGAACTCGCGCTGGACTAAGCCGGTATCATTAAAGATGTTTATTTTATAAAAAGCAGGAAGACACGTTTCGTGTCACAACTGTGACACTTCCTCAGTTCCAATGCATTGACACGAAACGCGTCTTCCTGCTTTTTATAAAATAAACATCTTTAATGATACAAGCTTAGTCCAGCGCAGTACTTTTGGATCGGATGATTTTGTAATAAGGAGTATACTTTTACAGACTGGTATATATATTTGAAACCTCCCTATTCCTGGTCCCAGGAAGGAAGTGAAGCCCCGATACCTCTGCAGCGGACGTTTGGTTTTCACAACAGTTCCAATAAAAACTGTTGTAAAGCGTTTATAAGTGTTGTGCCTTATACCAAGCACAACTAAGAGAGGTGAGTAGTATATCTCTACGCACGTTATCTACTGCATCTACTATATTACACAAGGGAGCGCTGTCTCCAATTTGCTTTTTTCTTTTCAAGTTAAAAATAATGTTACCATTTTGCTTGTCAGTGTAAAATATATTTATTGGATATGACTTTAGAACACAAAAAAACTGTAAAATATGCAAAACACTGCAGGAACATTTGTGACCTCACATCTGATCTCATTATTTCCAGGCGAGAGAACGGCCTCTCTACACTAACTTGGGTTGGGGGCAAAGCGGTGACCACAGGCGCGACATCTCTAACAATGTCAGGGTATAAAGGAATTGCCTCAGCCACAGTCAGGTCTGATGAATGGTTGAACTCTTCTAATTCTTTGAAAGCAGGGGAAAAATTTTGCTGAAATCTGTTTGCCCTGGGAGCAGAATCTTGTCCCCTGGGGCAGCGCTTTGCCTGCTCCATGTCATCAATTACACTCCTCATGTGATGAGGCTGAAGATATGGGAGCAGGAGCACTGGCCGGATCAGACTCCTCCTGCTCTTTGCATCGAACTAACTGGACCAACATATTATATATTTTGGGAGTCGGTCCATTTTATGACAACTCCCACTCCTGCAAAATAGCCTCCGACTCCGACTCCACAGCCCTGCATGTTACACAACAGACGTATGTCTATAGGCCTTGTAGCCTGCATTTTTTATTTAACAGTTCTTCCTTTGTGCCTGCAGGGACAGTTGTCCCACAGCTTAGCTCCAAAATGAATGAAGGCAAGATGCTATGGGTGAAATGTATCAACGGTCTGTGCCAGTATTCTGCTGTCCTTTCAAGCCAAAAACAGTTGTAGCCCTGTTCTCTAGATGTATGAGCAGGCGCACTCTAAAATTGGGCGAATTTTGCAGCACTTTGTAATGCGCCCAAGACGTAGGGTGGTGGGGGGGGGGGGGGGATGCGTCACATCACAACCGTATGATTATAAACATTTATTACTGGAGGGCGGCAAAAGTAGTCGCATTACTACTGGAACAACCAGACTAAGTTAAAAGTGGTTTGCCTGAGTTGTGGAACTACAATGCGCCAAACGTATGACCCGCAGTAGAACAGCTTCATACACTCTGGCACATTCTGCACTGCTTTAAAGCTATTTAGAACTGGCCTGTATGCGCCGAGATCATACATGTCACCCTATGTTTTCCATACATAGCAACACAGACAGAATAAGACTTTGCTCCTCTACCTCTCTGTAGCACAGGGGACACTGCACAGTAGTACTGCTGTGAACACAGCACTGGGATGAGACTTTTTTTATGCAGAGGCGAGGCTTAATCAGGGCAGGTTTCACACTGGTAAGTTGTGTCTTTTCTGATGCCCCGTTTTTGTGTCCTTCCCTTTGTGCCAATGGAGGATATTTCAATAGGGAAACCAGAACCAGAAGTGCTGCGGCCCTCACTCTGGTTCCCAAAAACCAGCGCCTTAATTATCTTCTCTTGGAAGGTAAGAAACGTTGCCTGTACAACGGAAAAGGATAAAAGCGTTGACGCCTGCTTTCTCTCCCTGGAAGCAATTGCGCAACAAATGATTTAGGGAGTCCCCTCTGAACCCTGCCTACTGTGCTGCAGGTGCTGTATGTCTGCAGCTGAGGCACTTAAAGGGGTCGTCTCGCTACAAAGATTAACTTTCAAAATGTAGGGAACACTAAATGAAGACATTCTCCAAATATATTGCTTTGTTCATCTTTATGTTAAGGAGCTACAAGTGATTTTATCACCTTCCTGGCTCTTTCTGTTCCCTCAGTGACCGACCTGTTTACTCTTTTTCCCCTGCTGTTTGTTCTATGTGATAGCAGGGGGTGATCACACAGGTCACAGCAGCTCTGTGCTGGCCGGCAGTAAAAAGCTTGTTTTTATCTGATCTGTCAGACAAAAGATTGTAATTACATCTGTTTACTTTAGAATAGCTTAGAAGCTCTCAAACTACTAGCAGGAGATTTATCTAAACTAATTAGCAGACAGAAAACACAGAGTTGAATACACAAGTGACTGCATAGAGCTTGTATGCTAATTACAGACAGTGTGACCAGGAAGTGACAGGATGCATCTATGAATCTTTCGAGGGGAGACAACCCCTTTAGGTGGGATGCTGGTGTAAACGTTATCCACATACAGGTGGTAACCCTTTTCCAGCAGTGGGTGAACTCCCACATGCACAATTCGTCCCCTCAGCACTCTCTATTAGAATCATTTTAATCCATTTCACACTTTTTAAAGCACAGAATACAGCCTGAACTCACTTGCCCTGAAAAGTATAGCTTAAGCACAGAGGCAAATCTGTATGGGCAAAGGATGCACCATTGCTCAAGATACAGTCCTAGGTATAAATACACCGCTCAAGAAATAAAGGAAAACACTAAAATACTACATACTAGATCTCAATGAATGAAATATTCCAGTTGCAATTCTTTATTCATTACATAGCGGAATGCGTTGAGAATAAAACATAAAAATGATCAATGAAAATCAAAATGAATCTCTCATGGAGTCTGGATTTGGAAATGATACTGAAAATCAAAGTGGAAAATCAAATTTCATGACGATCCAACTTCAGCGGAAATACCTCAAGACAAGAAAATGAGGCTCAGTAGTTTGTGGCCTCCACATGCCAGAATACAGCTTGAACTCACTTGCCCTGAAAAGCATAGCTTAAGCACAGAGGCAAATCTGTACGTCGTTGGCTCTCATCTGAAATTAGGTCATCTTGTTGTGGTGCATGGGCTTCCGCAATTTAGGGTATGTTCACTGGGGTGTGTACTGAACTGTGTTTTGGAAGCACGCGCTAATCATTCACTTCTATTATCAGTGGCGCCAAGAAGTGACCTGTCACTTCCCTCCCCCGGCATACAATACGATCTTATTGTACGCCGGGGAGATGAGGCGCAATTCACGGCGCTCCATGAGAGCTATGAATTACCGTAATTGCAAAGTGCATTTTGTCCGTATCAAAGAGCAAATATGCGGCAAAATGCGCGCTGCAACTTTCGCCGTGTGAACATACCCTTTATGTTTATAAATACTACATCTAGCCGTAGAGCATTTAGAAACTTTCCAAACATTACATATTTGTCTGTATTATGGTGCTTGCAGTGTAGGGCCATGTTTGGCCTTTTTGTAGTTCGGGTGTGTTCACACTGCGTTACTGTGGGCTGTACTTCGGGGCGTAATTGCACTGCAATACGGCCGAAGTATGGCCCTCAATTACGGTAATATCCTAGCACTCAGAGTGCTATGACACTTGCGCACAGTATGCACCGGGAGAAAGTGACCGGGAGAGCAATTTAGAAGAATGCACTGTCCATTACATACTTCTAAAGCAACATGCATCCAGTGGGACGCACAGTACTCGCCGCTATATGCCTGCAAGAAGCTATACTCTTAAACCGCAGCCATAGCCATAGAATGTGCAACCTTGAAATTTGGTCCATATGGTTTAGAAATGCTGATCATTTTGCCTTCTTGGTTAAGCAGCAAGAAGACCTTGCACAGATAGTTGGCAGGTTAAAATTACATTTTCCTAAAAAATATATAGCTAAATTTAAAAAAAAACAAAAAAACAAAGTTTTAAATTCTCAACTTACTTTTCTGAAGTTGAATGTTGCCAGCCACCACTCTCACTTTTGAGCTCATTCTCTTTCTTGTCTGAAGGTTTCTTACCAGCAGGTTCATTTTTTGCCTATAGACAAAAACAAATCAAACATATAAACAATAGAGACCAGAAAATGTCACCCTGGCAAGGTACAGGCTGACAACTGTGCCAGACGAGGATAAATTACAGCGGACCGACACAGCAACACAAAGGAGAGCGAACGAGCGAGATGGATACATAGTTTATAGGGCCGAAAAAAGACAGAAGTCCACCCGTCTGAGCATATTGTGCTATAGTGTTGAATCCCTTTCCATTTTTATGTAGGACCCTTCTTTCCTTAAAGGGGGTTTTGCCACGTAGTAAAATTGACGTGGGAAGCTTGCAAATGAAACATTTTCACCATTCATTATTATTAAAAATTCTGATCCATTGTTTACAGCTCATCTCCAGGGGATACGACCAGGGCTGAGAGCTCCTCAGTCCAGGTCGCACATGCTCAGACATCACCTCTCTCCTCAGGCAGCTACTGAGTGTTCAAACCCCAGGTGCTGTCATTCTACTCCTGTCCTCTGTTCTCCTTAGTAATTTAGTCAAAAATAAATACAAAAGAAACCTCAATGAGGTCTGTGCATTGATAAAGAGAAAAAAATCCACAGGTTTGGTTCCTGCAGGGATGTGAACCTAGGACCCTGGTGCCTGGAGGCAAAAATGTTGCCTCTCAGCTACTCGCAATACTTTACATGAACAGACCTTTCTTTGACTACAAAGAGGAAACACCTGGTGATGTCATCCTGCTGGGTCACATGATATGCAATTCAAACAAATCACACACGCCCCCTTCTGAGCACACAGAGCTGAAACGCTGGATGCAGGTGGTATGAAATGAGATTGTGGCAAAACCCCTTTAAGATGCAAAGGATGCCCCATTGCACAAGACACAGTCCTAGGCATAAATACACTGCTAAAAAAATAAAGGAAACACTAAAATACCACATACTAGATCTCAATGAATGAAATATTCCAGTTGCAATTCTTGATTCATTACATAGTGGAATACGTTGAGAACAATAAAACATAAAAATGATCAATGAAAATTAATCTCTCTTGGAGTCTGGATTTGGAATTGATACTCAAGATCAAAGTGGAAAATCAAATTTCCAGGACGATTGAACTTCAGTGGAAATACCTCAAGACAAGAAAATGAGGCTCAGTAGTGTGTGTGGCCTCCACATGCCTATATGACCTCCCTACAATGCATGGGCATGGTCATGAGGTGGCGGATGTTCTTCTGAGGTTCTCCTCCCACACCTGGATTAACTCCTTTCTGACATAAGACATACGAGTACGTCCTAGCGGAAAGTGCGTTCCCGCAATAGGACGTACCGAGACGTCCTGCAGATCGTGCACAAAAACAAGCCGCTACACAGCTCCGTACACAGAAAAATAAAAAAAATTGTGGCTCTCAGACTATGGCAATGGAAAACCGTGTTTTTCTTTTTGAGTAACAGTGTTCTTATTGTGTAAAAGCAGTAAAACATAAAAAATATACAAATGGTGTATCGTTGTAATCGTACTGACCTACTGAGTTAAACTAGCATTTTATTTTTACCACATGGTGACCGCCGTTAAAAATAAACACTAACAGGATTGCTGTATTTTGTTCAAAACATCTCATAAAAACCTTAATAAAAAGTGATCAAGCATCATATGCCCCCATAATGATACCAATAATAAAATGTCAACTTATCCCCAAAAAAAAAAACCAAGCCCTTAATCCACTCCGTATATAGAAAAAAAAATGGATTTTTGTACTTCACGTAAAACCCTTTTCTCGTCCGATTCATTGGGGGAAACAGCACCTTAGGTATATAAGCCCTTGCCCTAGGAGGCGGACACTAGGCGGACCCAAGGTGTTGGGCCCGCCCCAATGGCCTATGTCCCTCCTGCTGACGCCAGGCTGATCAGTTGGTACAAAAGCCGTGGCCGAGAGGAGGCACAAAAGAGAACACCGATTCCATGGAGAAAAAATGAGGGTGGGACCTGTGTCCCCCAATGAATCGGAGGAGAAAAGGATTTTACGGTAAGTACAAAAATCCAATTTTCTCGCCAATGTCATTGGGTGGACAGCACCTTGGGATGTCCAAGAGCAGTCCCAGAGGGTGGGCAACTAAAAAAACTTCATCAGCCGTGACAAGCATCAGTACACTGCTGCCTGAAGTACCCTAAAGCCGAGAGCTGCGGCAGCCGAGGCCAAGGTATGAATTTGGTAGAAAAAGTACAGACCGAAGCCCAGGCAGACCGATAGACTTCCGGAATTGCAGACCGGATCCTGCTGGCAATGGTGGCCTCAGAGCCCACCAGGCCCCTTTACGGACCCTCAGAAATGACAAAGAGGGTTCCGACACGCCTACAGTATCCGTAACAGAGAGGTAGATCCGATCGGCCCTGACCACGTGAATCCTAATGAAAATGAGACCCCAAAGTCCAGTAGGTGCTCCTCCTATTCTGAGGCTTGTGGTTAAGTCAAATAGCGCACTAGGGACACATATGGGAAATTTCTACCATCAGTATCAGGGAAAACAATATTGAGTTGCATTTCCCTGGTAATTTCTACTGTGTTCCAGTTAAAAATGGATAAAAATTTAAAATCTGAAAAAAGTGAGATTTTGAAACTTCACCTCCACTTTAACCATGTAGGTGTTTCACGGGAATTAAACTATTCTAAACAACATTTAGGAAGTTTGCTTTAATAGGTGCAGTTTTTTTAGACGGAGACATTTATGGTGGTGACTGACATACAGGCCACTCAAAGCCATATCAGAACTAGTCGGGTCCTTAAAAAAGTCTGTGTTGCAAATTCCCTTGAAGATGTGAAGAAAATATTTTGTGTTGTATAACCATCTGTCTTGCATGCACAAAATGACATGGATCGGTAAAAACCATTAAAAAGTTATTCCCATATAAAGTAACACGTAGTTTAAAAAAAAAAAAAAAAAACGGGGCTCCGACAGAGGTCAAGACTGGCTGTGGCAGAAAGTTGTGAAAGAACTAGACCAGGGGTCTTCAAACTGCAGCCCTCCAGCTGTTGGAAAACTACAACTCCCATCATGCCCACTGTTACAGATTATATAAATGCATGATGGGAGTTGGTTTTTTCAACAGCTGAAGGGCCGCAGTTTGAAGACCCCTGAACTAGACCATCAATTCCTGTCCAATATCTTTTGAAAGGGCTGGCAGCGCACAATCACTTGCCTTTTCCACTGAAATCATCCTCCCATGAAGCTCTGTTCTGTGGAGATGGTTGATGCATTGTGTCGCATCTTCTGAGGAGGACATGGTTACAAACCCATAACAGCGCGCTCCAGGACTACGAGCATTAGTTACCACCTTCGCACCAATAACCTTAAAAACAAAAAATTCAATTAAAATTAGCCGTAGTCCTTATAGACACATTAACCATTCAACTTACAAATGATGAAAGCCACCTGAACAAATATGACGCAATATATCCAGTAAATATGGTTTTAATGTGTTTCATCAATAAAAGTCATGCAGCCAAAAAGACATTATGGAAACCTCCACTACCTTTACATACAGACGGCCCAAACACCATGGTCTGCCAGAATGTTTGCTAAAAATTATAGCTCCAAATGGTACCTGTTCTTTAAAGAGAATCTGTCACCAATTTTGTTTTACGTATTAAAACAAGACACTGATGTATATTCTTTTCTTCTTAGCCATTTTTTTTTTTGTAGATTTCTCAATTCAGTCATCTATATAGGATTGTAGGGAAAGCTTTCTTTCGCTGCACTGCTTTTAACAGCATTTAGAGAGATGCTTTAGAGCAGCTTATTGCACGTAGGAGCCTGTGAAATGGATCAGTCCCATTGACTTCTATAGGAGTTTATTGCAGAACAACTGAAAAGAGGCTGGAAGAGCGCCTGACGCCATCTGTCAAGCATGGTGAAGGTCATGTGATTGTCTGGGGTGGCTTTGGTAAAGTGGGAGATTTTTACAAGGTAAAAGGGATTTTGAATAAGGAAGGCTATCCCTCCATTTTGCAGCGCCATGCCATACCCTGTGGGGGGCGCCTGATTGGAGCCAATTTCATCCTGCAACAGGACAATGACACAAAGCACAGCTCCAAATGATGCAAGAACTATTTAGGGAAGAAGCAGGCAGCTGGTATTCTGTCTGTAATGGAGTGGCCAGCGCAGTCACCAGATCTCAACCCCATTGAGCTGTTGTGGGAGCAGCTTGACCGTAAGGGACGCAAAAAGTGGGCATCAAGCCAATGCAACTTGTGGGAGGGGCTTCTGGAAGCATGTGGGAGGGGCTTCTGGAAGCACGGGGTGAAATGTCTCCAGATCTCAGCAAATTATTAGCTAGAATGCCAAAGGTTTGCAATGCTGGAATTACAACAGAGGAAGCATTCTGTGACGAAAACAAAGTTTGAAGTAGAAAATTATCATTTCAAATAAAAATCATTATTTCTAACCTTGTCAATGTCTGGACCATATTTCTATTCATTTTGCAACTGATTTGATAAATTAAACTATGAGCTTTCAGGGAAAACACAAAACTGTCTGGGTGACCCCAAACTTTTGACCGGTAATGAAATTTTGTTTTCAACAAACTATTAGAAATTAACATTTTATTTTATTTTTTTTATTAATTTGTCCAATTACTTTTGGTTAAAACAGGGTGGCACTCCTAAACCCTTCATCCAATTTTAATGTGGATACCCTCAAGTGAAAGCTGAAAGTCTGGACTTTATAACTAGAACTTGAATATGTTTCAGTAAACAGGTACAAAAAACAAAATTTGTGTCAGTGTCCAAATATGTATGGACCTAAGCGGACAGGAAATTTGTCTGTCCATTCCTATAAAACGGACTGTGAACCTTCCATGCATAGAGAGGTTCGCTTCTGGGTCAAACAACCATGCTGTGTGTTTTAGCAGTGAGAAATCCTGTATTCAGCTGCAGGATTTGGAGGCTGTCAAATTTAACCTCCATTGCAGACAAGAGGCTGCAGAGTCTCAAACTCTCAATTATAGTTAAATGTGTTTTCTCATCGGCTGTTTCACAGACTTCTCTTCAGCATCTAACTTTCTGTGGGTGGTTCTACCGCAGGGAGTGGCATATCAGCTCTGCTGTTCCTAGCAGCGTCTGTTAGAGGGAAATTGCTAACAGAAGGATTTAAACATGCTGGAACTTGCAGTTCCACAGTTGCTATTTGCTGTGGAATTACAAGGGCCAGCAAGCCCTCATAAGGCCATGTTCACACGGCTTAAAATGGGCCGTATTTCGGTCCGTAATTACGCGCCGAAGTGCGCCAATTTAGCGTAAAAACGGCCCATTCATACGTAATTCACAGTTCTCATAAGAACTATGGATTACTCGCCGGCGGGAGATAATTCACTCTGCACTTTCTAGCGGCGTATACCGCCGCTAGCAGTTGATAGTCAATGGGCCGGCGAAGTGCCGGCCCCCTGCTTACTCCCCCGCTCCCGCCCCCGTCCACACGGCGTAATTGCGGGGCGAAATTACGTCCCGCAATTAAGCCGTGTGAACATAGCCTAAGTCTCCGTTTGTAACGAGGGAACAGATGTAAGTCGGAAAGGTGCAGTTGGGGACTGCCTGTACTTTGTTACTTTTATTAGCAGATTGATACAGCACAACCAAGCAATTTTAATATTAAAACAGTAATAAAACACTATACCTTTCCATACTTGCTGAAGAGATTCTTCAAATCTGTTGCTCTTGTGGTGGACGAAAGTCCACTCACCCACAAATTCTTTCCGGAGCTGGCATCAATTTGCCCTAGCAAAAAATAAAATTGTATTTCAATCATGGGTAAAGCAAAGATCACAAAGTGTGTTCCCAAATATTAATTCATGGCACACTAATATATAGCCAAAAAAAGAAAAAAAAGTACAAGGGACAAAATTCTGCGTTTACAATATGTCTATTAAGAGCAAAATATATTAGAAAAAGAATCACGTCTCAGTGCATCAAAACAAAAAGTCACAAATGGGTCAGCACTGAAGTCCTTGTTCATAAGATCCAAAGATACATAAAATGCAACAGACCGTCCTATAGTGAGGCATCCCGAACCTCACATGCATAAATCCATAGCAGAAAAAAATCCAATGGACGTCAGCATAGATTTGCTCTTTTAATGCGAAATCAGCAGTACAAAATGCAACTTTCGGTCAAAGGAAACTAAGCCTTTTTCAAGCATGCTTGAAAGCTCTATGTTTCCTTTGAGCCGAATCGTTGCACTTTTTGTACTGCTGATTTCACATTAAAAGAGCAAATCTATGTTGACGTCCATTGGATTTTTTCTGCTATGTCTGAGTGCATCAGTCAGTACAGTCCAAGACTACATTTAATAGTTATATATTGTATTTAAAACAACGTGTTATTATTTAGTCCTGATTGGATCTAATCTGTCCTACAACTCAATAGCAGGCTCCCAAATACAACTATATTGTATAGGCAGTGTGGACACAGCCTAGTTTATATTTAAAGGGAATGTGTCATCAAAAATGACTTATTGTTTAACTCACTTTTTTATGTTACATTTTTAAGAATTTTTGGTTTTTTTTTTCACTTTTCCCTATCACTTTCAATATTTTTTAAGAATTCTTAAGTCCTGCAGTTTTCACTTTGACCACCAAGCCTAATAAGTCTGACACTTCCTGTTCTGTAGAGAAAGATTCTCAGTTGTCTGCTCATCAGCACAAAGAGGGTCAAACTGAAAGGAGACACCAGTGTGAATAGATAACACAGGATCCACCAACCAGAGGTCACTCCAGGTGCAGCAATTAACCCCTTAGTTGTTGTGGTCAATCACGACCACGGCAGCTAACGGGAAGACAAAGGACAGGAGCTCCCTCTGTCTGCATCAGCACCCTCGCAACGCGTTCTAAGCGTGCAATGCTCTCCCTAGCAACCCTGGAACCCAACCAATTTCTGTGAAACACCTAGCAAGTTAATAAGCTTCCTAAATGCTGTTTTAAATACTTTAAGGGGTGTAGTTTATTAGATGGAGTCATTTATGAGGGTAACACATAGGCCCCTTAAAGCCATGTCAGAACTGGACTGATCCCTAAAAACAACTAAGTTGTAAGTTTTCTTGAAAATGGGAAAACTTACTACAAAATTACTTAAACTCCCCTAAAACTTACAAAACGAAATATAAGATCCACCTTCAACCAAGGATACGTCCACATGTCCAATCCTCCCTGAATTCCACCATTGAAAACCGGGTTGGATGACGCATATTTCAACGAATATTTTACGTGGATTTTTTATTTTTTTTTCCCCAAGCAGATCCACAATCAGAAAACGAGTCCTATTCATTTCTATGGGGTTTTGGTCGCGGATCCGACAGATGTTTGGGACGCGTTTTTCTTACTTACGGACTATTGAACATGTTCCAAGCTTTTTGAAAACCGACGGTTCTGAAATCTGACCTAAACTCAAGTTTTCTATTGACGTCTACAGGGATGGTTTGCAGTTTGACTCGTTTTGAAAATCTGAATCTATGTCAAAATCCGACTGGACCCTAACAAAGACTTCCATTTTATATCACGGTTCCAAAAGATTGCTGTGGATTAAATGGGAGGCAAAATCTTAAAATCTTGGTTTCTATCATTTTTTTTAAACTGTGGCAGGTATTGGAAAGTCCCCTTCCTTCGACAAATTGTGCCTATTTGGACAAAACATATAAGAAATCCCTACTTCGTCACCTCCTCCAAGGCATTGGAGGTCTTCTGACCCACCCACTATAGTGGAATGATTTTCTGAATTCCCCTATACTTATCACATGGAGGAACTTTTGGCTTCCTCTGAGACCCAAGTGTGTCAATTGCTCAGGACATGGCCTCCTTGGCTCTCCTTCCAGTCACCTTCTGCATTTCGTACCTCTGTATGATAAGATACCGGAGGTGTCTTGTGGAACGTGTCCTGATGGGCAGGTCATATTGAGACCTGTTGTGGCTTGGTGGAACGGTGCGACCGAGACGTTTGTCTAGGACCTTATTCCCCTCCTTTTCCTTCATCCCCTCTCCCCCCTCCTTTTTTTTCCCTCTCTCTCTCTCTTTTTCTTCTCCCTTTCCCTCTTCCCTGTCCCTTCACTTCCCTTTAAAATCTTAGGTTGATGATAACTCCATGTCTCACTTTTCTACCTGGTAAAGTTTTGGTTTTTCCAATATTGCATTATTATGACTCAACAATTTTGCATGTTACCTGATTTAATGTACCTGATCTATTATACGGACCTTTGTAATCGGTTCTCTGCTGTTAAAGTTATATATTTTATAGTGTTTGAGACTTTTCAGGTCTCCTTTTATGTTTGTATATCACCTGATAATAAAGCATTTTGAATATTTAAAAAAAAAAAAAAAAATGGACCTTGGTGTTACACTGGGTTTTGATCATTATACCCTGCTCCGGAACAACCCATCTTTGCCTGAACTGAACTCCCTGCCTTGCAAGTTAGTGTGGAAGGCTGGGAGCTATATTGTATGGGGGAGGGATGGATATAGGTGTGAGGTGTGCTGACATCTCAGCAACTGAAATAGAGGTCATTACCACACCACCATCACTTCTTTCTCCAACAAACGTTACCAATAGTCCCCTGGTGTGACCTCTCTCTCTTCCTGGTGTGACCTCTCTCTCTTCCTGGTGTGACCTCTCTCTCTTCCTGGTGTGACCTCTCTCTCTTCCTGGTGTGACCTCTCTCTCTTCCTGGTGTGACCTCTCTCTCTTCCTTTGTGACCTCCTCTCTTCCTGTGTGACCTCTCTTTTGCATGTTGTGATCTCTTCTTTCCTGGTTGTCCTCATCTCCTTCTGGTGTGACCTTTCTCTCACTGGTGTGACCTCATCTCTTCCCTGGTGGACCCTCTCTCTCTCCCTGGTGTTGACCTCTCTTACTTCATGGTAGTAAACCTTCTCTCTCCTGGTGTGACTTCTCTCTTCCCTGGTTGGAGCTCTCATCTATCACCTGTGTGACCTCTCGTTCCATCCTGGTGTGACATCTCTCTCTCCCTGGTGTGTCATCTCTCTCTTCCTGGTGTGACCTCTCTCTCTTCCTGGTGTGACCTCTCTCTCCCTGGGGTGACCTCTCTCTCCCTGGGGTGACCTCTTTATTCCTGGCTTCCTTCTCCTGCATCCAGGCAGAAAAGCAATCCTGTGCGAGTCAGATGTTGATAGCAATGTTGGGGTGGGTATCAGATCTTGACCTTTCCCACTGGAATATGTCCTCGAGTACTCCTATTGTTGTCCCCTAATTCTGCTGAATGGATGTCTCAAGTCTGCTAATTGCGAGAGACGCCCTCTAAGGGATATAGAGTCCACAAACTTAAAGGGGTTGTCTCGCTATAAAGATAAGCTTTCAAAATGTAGGGAACACTAAATGAAGACGTTTTCCAAATATATTGCGTTGTTCATCTTTTTTTGTTAAGGAGCTACAAGTGATTTTATCACCACCTGTGCTCTCTCTGGTTCCCCAAGTGACCGACCTGTGTACTCCTTCTCCGCTGCTGTTTGTTCTATCTGATAGCAAGGAGTGACATCACACAGGTTGTGGCCGCCGGCAGTGAGCGCTTGTGTGTTATCTGATCTTTCAGACAAAAGACTAATTACTCTACTGTTTACATTAGCTCAGAAGCTTCTCAGGACCTCAGAGAAGGTAATTTCTTTAATCTAGACTGATAAACAGAGAAGTCTGAATACACAGAGCTCATATGCCAATTACAGACAGCTTGACCAGGAAGTGACAGAGCAAAGCAGTAGTATTTCATTCATGCATCCTGTTAAACCTTGAGATGAGACAACCCCTTTAAACCTCATTTGCCTTGCTACCAAGTATATAACGTACACAGTGGTGTAGCTGTCAAATATCCATAAACAAAACGGTCACAGTTTGACTATTTCGCTCTGAATATGCCATTTTCGACCATACACCATTTATTTGTGGGATAGAAAAGTGTGTTGAACAATGCTTTTATTTTTAGCAGTCACAATTTTACCATGTTTCTTCTTGTCTGTGGATACACATCAGATATGCAGCAGCATACATTCAGGTACCTGCTAGTAGGTGTTAAAGGGGATTTATCACTTCATCATATCATCTGTTTCATTGTACTTTCAGTTTCTCAGTTCCTAAAATCCAGGGGCGTTTCTGAACTGAAGGGGGATGACATCACCCCCCCTTCACTGTTAATACTCGCTCCCGAGTCAGTGTGTTTGTTTGAGATCAGTGGGAGGGTATAGCACATGCCTGCTCTTCCCCCCCTCTCTGAGTCCACATGTGACTGTGTCGTTCCTCTCCCTATGCAGTCTTATTTTGTAAGAGCTGTTTGTTTACATACCACAGGCCTACATTCAGTCTAGACAGTCTTCTATGAACTCAGAGCACTGATCTCTTCTCCTCTCACAGCTGGAGGTTTGTTACAGTTTAATCCAGTCTTCTATGAACTCATCCAGAGCTGCACAGCTCTGTCTCCCTTCTATGTTTACATGCAGGTGCATTAGGCACCGAGTACAATTCTGCTGTTTTCTGATTGTAGAAGTAGCTGCAGTGTTACTGTGGAGCTGCTGGCTGTGCAGGGTGAAATGTTGCTGGCCCCTTACTCCGAGTGAGAGAAGCAGGAATGCGCGCTCCCGTGAATACGACCGGGGGCCACACAGAATGTAAATTAGTAGAGCCTTCAGCCAATGAAATGAAAAGGAGAAGGAATCCAACCGGCACTGGGGAAGTTTTTACACAAAACAAAGATAACAGAGACAGTGAAAACAAGACAGCTTTGTTAATGACATCCAAATGCAAAGTTGCTTGTTTTCACTGTCCCCTTATTCTGAAGACCATTTAATGAAATGATAAAATCCCTTTAAGGCATACATTACCCATAGAGGGTAACATTTAAATGTAATCTTACCCTTACATTTTAAGCATTTTTTTTTTCTGGAAGGTGTCTTACAGGCACCAAAACAAAATATCATGCTTTGAAGAAAAACTGCATGTGTAATATTCTAGGTGACATTTTTACAACATACCAGTAGTGTAATATTCGCATATGTGGGCTTAAAGGGGTTTTGCCACGAAGTGCGTTGCTTACCTCTTATCTGGCTCAGGATAAACAAATCATGAATGCTGCGGTGGCGAGAGGGAGGGGGTGAGCAGAGAATGAGAAAGAAGGGAGCGTCTGCAATGTTTACTCAAATAATAACATTACAACCAGTGGAGTGTCTATACAGCCGAAAGCCTCATACACTGCACTTTCTCCACAGTCCCTTGCAAGCTCTTTCATGTTCCCTGTCATCAGATAAGAAGTGCAAACACCCAAGTGGAGCCAGATCAGCTCCCTGTCTGTGTCCTGCTCGGTCTAATGTAAAGTTTCAGGAAACTAAGGGGGACTGAGCAATGCTGTATCTCTCACAGGCTTCACTTTTTGTAATCACTTATATTTAGAAAAGTGATTAAATACCCATTTTGGAGGATCCCACGTCAACATTACATCGTGGCAAAACCCCTTTAAAGAGGTATAGCCACCAAAGACATTAATGGCATATTGATAGAATAAGTCTATGCATAGTTATGAAGAACACATACCCTTCTCATCTTTTGCGACACTCTTATCAGGTTCTTCATCAGCCGAACTAAGGGAAAAAAACCTGCCATTAGTGAATAAGAACATGGGAACCTTACGTTTTAATACCTACCATTTAGAAACGGTTGAAAAGATCTCGTTGAAAAAGAAATTACATGCACAGTTTGTTTTACTGATCACAACAGGTCCTCTAAGTCAAAATCAAGACCGAATGAGAAGTTAAAATCCTATCCAAAGTAACTAGTGTAAACACTGACAACACAAACCATATCTAAAAACTCCTTAAAAAAAATCTTTTTCTAATACTGATAAGACAACAAACCTCGTTTTCTGATCGTCCTCTTTTGAAGAGGACTCTCTTACAGCAGAGCTTTCGTCTTGTGCATCTTCAGTTTTCTTGGTCTCCTCTTCACCATCAGGTGGTCTCTCCTCATTTTCCGCGAGATCAGGCTGACCTTGGCTACTCTGACCACTTGTTTTATCTAGATCTATCATTTCAAAGTCTGTATCCTTGTTTGTGCTTTGTTCTTTAGACTCCCTATCGTCTGACGCTAAACCTTTACTTTCCTCCTCTTCACCACCTTGGTTTTGTTCTGCGTCTAAATCCAAAGCGGTATCCGTAGATTCGATCGTCACAAAAACATCTTCGTCCTTGAGTTACTCCTCTTGATTGGCCTCTTGATTAACTTAGTCTTCTGCTACAGGCTCCTAATACTAAAGCTCCTCACATATATCATATTCCCCCAATATCTCCAGCACTTTTACATATACTATAGATTTAATAGGAATAGAACGGCACTATTTAATTACCAATAGTAGAAAACAAATCACTCATGTGGAGCCGGCATGGCTGCTGTACTAGAACACAACACAGAGATTGGAAAGTTGCTTCGTCTACGCTGCTTTTAATGCAAGTAAAACTAATCACTGAATGCTGACACAACTACAATGCTGCAAGTATTGAAGCTGCTTAAAAATTCATGTCGTCTTGAATTCATGCCTCCTTGACTTTACGTAGAAGTTCAGTCTTCTTCTAGGCTTCAAACTGTCCATTAAATTACTGTAGGATTTCAATGAGAAACATCATTCCAAATTTCTGAAAAATCCATTAAGAGAATTAGGTCACCCTACAAAACCTCCTGCATGCAAGACACGCAATGAGCCAACGCCTATCTCAAAGGAAAGAAGAGAGTGGTCCTTTCATCTTCTTGCATCTGAGGACTTAATTTCATTGTAAAGAAACCCCTGATCATTAGCAGATCTATAAATTCAGCTCATTTAAAAGCGTTTAAGCAAATTCAGACCTGTGAATTCACGTTTCCAATCTCTGTGGCCCATGCCTCAACAGAATTGCGCGCAACGTAACTGGGTAGAGCAAAGAGGGAAAAAAAACAGAAGGAATCAAATGACCAAATTATTTATACAATACCTTGATCCTGGCTTGTTTCTTCATTTTCCTGTAACGGAAAACAAGCGTTTTTTATTTTATTACATGTTAATCTATAAAATAGTTCACATTTATAATATTCCCTAATGTAGGCGAACCTCTCTCTAACCCCTGAGGGTTGTACAACGGTCACTGCCCTCGGGGTTATATTGAACAACTGTGCAGATTATATATGGCAATTGTTTTCATATTACTCAAGAACTTAGGGGGTTGTCTCATTACAAAGAATAGCTTTCAAAATGTAGGGAACACTAATGCCATGTTCACATGGCTTAATTGCGGGGCGTAATTACACCACGCAATTACGCTGTGTGGATGGGGGCGGGGCAGGAGCGGGGGACGGCACCTCGCCAGCCCATAGACTATCATTACTAGCGGCGCGTATACGCCGCTAGTAATGGACATGTCACTTCTCTCCCCGCGGAGACGTAATCCATAGTTCTCATAGAGAACTGTGGATTACCGTAATGACTGGGCCGTATTTCAGCCCGTAGTTTGCGCAGTACGCCGCGAATTACGGGCTGAAATATGTGCCCAAATAAGCCGCGTGAACATGGCCTAAATTAAGACGTTTTCCAAATATATTGCGTTATTCATCTTTTTTTTTGTTAAGGAGCTACAAATGATTTTATCACCTTCTGAGCTCTCTCTGGTTCCCCTAGTGACCGACCTGTGTACTCCTTCTCCTCTGCTGTTTGTTCTATCTGATAGCAGGGAGTGGGTCATTACACAGGTCGCAGCCTGGCAGTATGAGAGCTTGTGTGTTATCTTTCAGACAAAAGATTACTCTACTGTTTACATTAGCTCAGAAGCTTCTCAGGACCTCAGAGAAGGTAATTTAGCTAATCTAGACGAATAAATATAATAAACAGAGAAGTCTGAATACACGGAGCTCATATGCTAATTACAGACAACTTGATCAGGAAGTGACAGAGCCAAGCAGCATTATATTATTCATGCATCCTATGAAACTATGAGATGGGACAACCCCTTTAATCTATTTGTTGCTGGCTAACCTGCACAAAGATTAAAAAAAAAAATCCTGCTCTCCCCCCTCATGGTAATAGTATGGCTTTTTTCCTCCCCACCTTCTAAAAGTTCTAACCTCCCCTCCTCTCCATGAAGCATATGAAGACCTGATTTTTGCAGGACAAGATGTATTTTTTAATGGTGCTATTAACCGCAGCACAAAATGTACTTGGGAGGCCTGAAAAAAAAAAAAGGCGATCGGAGGGATTAAGAGTGCGCTGCGCCATCCCGGATTCATTTAGACAATGTGGCATCTAAATGGTTAAGAAGCAGGGATCGGAGACAGCTCCATTCACTGCTGTTCGTGTCAGGTGTGGGTCACCACTTTGCCACCAGCCCAAGTTAGTGTAGAGAGGCTGGAAATAATGAGATCAGATTTGAGATCATCTATGAAGGATCTGATGGAGGTGATACTTTTTCTCAGAATAAATTCATAGACTCCACAAATGTTATTCAGTACATTTTTTGTTGAAAACTGTTTTACCCCCCACTTACTGCAGCGTTTTGCACATTTACAATTTTTTTTACGTTTTTTTTTGTGTTCCAAAGTCGCATCCAATAAATATATTTTACACTGACAAGCAAAAGGGTAACAATGTTTTGAACTTTTGACTTTCAGGCTCCATATCTCACCGTCCACTAAAGCTTTGAATGTGAAACTACCATTATTTTATAGACAATCACCTTGGCTATTTCATACAAAACTCTGACCTGCAACTATTTAACATCTGCTTAGTTATGCAGATTCTTGTCATGTAACTGCATTGTTACTGTTTTGCTCCTGGCGGTGGGACAATCATCATCTTCTTGTATACTACAAATTACAACCTGTGCTCACATTCCCTAATAGCTTAGTGTGTTATTAGCCTGATTCCCATGCGAAAGGTCACTGGTTCAAGCAGCCATGAAGAAGATTTCTCAAGAAAAGAGAAACAGGATCATCGATAGCGGTCTCTCTGCCAAGAAAATTGCCAAACTGCATGATGTGAGGCTCTGACAGCTGGAAGAACATGAAATGAAGTCCATTCATCCAAAAGCCAAGAAGTGGCAAAATATCAGAGTCAACAACTTAACTTATCATGTCGTCTATCAGTTCTGGAGCTACAGACACGGCAGTGGAGGCGGCTCGTAGGCTTCATAAGAGTGAGATCACAGAAGTCCATGCAAGCACCGGACAACGTGCATTACACAGGTCTGGAACGGTGACCCGAAAAAAGGGGAAGAAGCCGCGACTTCAATATCGTTATAAGAAGCACTGGCTCGCGTTTGCAAAAGAGTATGAAAATGGAAGATTGGAAACAGGTGATTTGGAGCGATGAGATGAAAGTCAATAGACCGGGCTATGATGGGGGCAAATGGGTTTTTTCCATCTCATCAAGGGAAAAGGGGGCAAATGGATCGAGAAATTGAATTAACCGTCAGGTTTGGTGGAAGAAGCCTGAGGATACGGGGAGGTTTCACAGCCAAAGATGTTGGATACTTGACCAGGATTGATGTTGATCTCAATGCTGAGCTATATGTGAGCGTCCTACAAGAGGAGTTACTTCATACACTCGAGTACTATGGGTATGAAGAGGACAACATAGTGTCCAGCAGGACAACTACCTGGAGCAGACGTCAAGGTTGGAGAAGGAACGGTTCAATGGCAATGAAGTAGAGTTGTGGGTAGAGGTGAAGAAAAAGCTGTATTCGTATCCAAGTCCAGTCTGCACCAACATTGGCAATGTGTAGAAGAGACCTGGGATCAGATTTTGGTCAAGATATGCTTGAATCTGATCCAGAGCCCAGAAGGATTCAGGCAAAGCTGAAAGCCAAAGGTGGATTTACCAAATACTAACAAAATAATAAAAATTAACATTTTGCTTTTTAGGAGCAAAATAGTAACAATGCAGTTACAGGAAAGAATCTGCAGAACTAAGCAGATGCTAAATACTTGCAAGTCAAATTCATGTATAAGATCGGTAAGATGACTGTATATAAAATTACAGTAGCCTCAAAGCTGTAGTGGATAGTGAGATATGGAGTCTGTAAGTCACAAGTTCAAAACATTGTTACTCTTTTGCTTGTCAGTGTCTGTTCTACCTAAATAGCTTGATTATTGTATCATAAGGTGATAAACAGCCTGATGGGACCATTTTACTACAGTAAAGTTATCACTTAAACATGAGGGAATCACGAGTCGGAGCTCTGGCTTACTGACTCCACAGCCCTGCATAAGATGCTGCTCTATAGAACCCCCAAATCCAGCTGACCTGGGATAAAACAGTGAAGGCTCCCTCCTTACCCGCTTTATTAAAGGGGGTTGTCTCACTACAAGGATTTTTATGTTAAATATCTAGCAAAAACAAGTCACTTTGCAATATGTGTCCATTAACAGTGTCCTACCTATTCTGAGATATCCCCTCTTGTATGGGCTACATCAGCTCCTCAGGTCGCTATAGCTACAGACCTGTTTAATTTCTCCACGAGTTAAAGCGCTGCCATGGGCACTGGTCACTATAGCTACAGATCGTTGTGATCCTCTCCTGCATAGTGCCTGCCCTGATGGCACTGACTGGTCACTATAGCTACAGACCTGTGATTCTCACGACTGGTGCTATAGGACTTGACCCAGGCACCTGGTTGCTATAGCCTACAAGCGCCACCTGTTCTACATTTCTCCTCTGAGATAGGCCTGCCGCCCAGCACTGGTTGCTATAGCTAAAAACCTGGCTTGTACTGCAGCCTAGTAGAAGCCAGTAAACACGCCCCCAAATTCAGAGTGAAACCAAGAAAATATGACTGAGAAAAAATGAATCAATGTAGTGAGACAACCCCTTGAAATGACATTTGTAAATTATATCAGAACACACAATAGAAATAAACGTACCTGATTATCACCTGAATCGTCCTCCCCACCATTATCATCAACTTCTTCAAGCTTTTGTACTGCAAGATAAACCAAAAAGAAGCCAGAGATTTAGAAACGCCTTCTGGGATCTGTGAATGACTGATCTACTAAATTAGGGGGAGGGGGATATGCACAATGTATAAGGAAGCTCCAGTACAGCTCTTCACACATACAGATCATTAACCCCTTTAGTTTTTGCCTCCTTGCGTTTCAACAGTTGTAACTTTATTTTTTCAGTGTCGCAGTTGTATGAGGCCTCGTTTTATTCATATTCATATATGCTAATACATTATAATCTGTGCCAGTCTGACACAGGCAGTGATCAGGGCAGCACACAGTCGGTCCTGATCACTGGTTTCTTACACAGACAGCTCTGGAGCTACTCTAGGTCCCCAGGGCTGACTGTGCAGCCGTTCCCCGGGCTGTGGGGTCACCAGGTGTCCCGATCGTCCAACAGAGCAGGGAAACCCTTTGATTGCGCTGGTGACGAACTGCGGCAATCAAAGGGTTAAAGCACCGGGGAGCGGACATCGCTGCAGACATTAGAGTTTGCGGCTCGGGGTCCTGCAGCAGTGCCGAGATCGGAGCTGTACTACACAGCCCTGATGCCAACACAACCTGAAATGCCCGACGTCAAGAGACGGTGGACGGTCGTTAAGGAGTTAACCCCTTTCCGACATAGGATGTAACCTATATATTCTAGCAGAAAGTGCGGTCCCGGAAATGGGCGCATGGGTACGTCCTGCACATCGTGCCGGCTCACAAGCGAGCGAGGATCACTAATACAAATCCCTTAAGGGTAAAATTAAAAAAGTAACATCACAGTAAAACAAAAACACAAAAAATAAAATAAAAACACGTACACCGCCCTTTTTACCTTTATAAGGGCATGTCCCCACGGCAGTGGCTTGCAGTTTTGCAGACCGTCTGAAAAACCAGCTGCAAACTAACACACCGGGCTTCTATGGCAGCAGTCCCCCACTGCATGGTTTTTCCACCTGGCAGTTTTTCAAACCGCCGGCCGCCTGAAAAACATAGTGCATGTTCATTCTTCCGTCCGGTTTTCGGACGGAATATGTGCATGTCAATGTGAAGGGGGAAGGCTTTTCTCCGCTCCTCGTGACCGGTATTTGTCCACTGCTGTGGGGATGAGCCCTAAAATGCAATTACCCCAAAAAAAGATCAAAATAAAGTACACGTTTGGTATCGTCACGTGCATAACGACCTAACCTGTAAATAGATCATGTGAATTAACCCACACGGTGAATGCCGTTTAAAAAAACACCACAAGATTTTTGTTAATCCCACAGGACATAAAATGGAATATAAAGGTCTGCTTGCAATTTATGAGCACCTTCCATTGATTGCACTATCCTGCATAGCTTGGTGTCATCTGCAAAAATAGAAACCGTGCTATCGATCCCTTCCACTATATCATTATTAAATAAGAGAGGACCCAATACTGAGCCCTGGGGCCACCACTCACAACTGGAGACCACTCAGAGTAGGAGTCATTTACCACCACTCACAACCGGAGACCACTCAGAGTAGGAGTCATTTACCACCACTACACTAGACCATCAGTAGGGTATTACCGCACTACAACGGGACATCAGAGGAGGAGTCATTTACCACCACTCACATCCGGGGACCACTCAGAGTAGGAGTCATTTACCACCACTCACAACCGGGGACCACTCAGTGTAGGAGTCATTTACCACCACTCACAACCGGGAACCACTCAGAGGAGGAGTCATTTACCACCACTCACAACCGGGGACCACTCAGAGGAGGAGTCATTTACCACCACTCACAACCGGGAACCACTCAGAGTAGGAGTCATTTACCACCACTCACAACTGGGGACCACTCAGAGTAGGAGTCATTTACCACCACTCACAACCGGAGACCACTCAGAGTAGGAGTCATTTACCACCACTCACAACCGGAGACCACTCAGAGTAGGAGTCATTTACCACCACTCACAACCGGAGACCACTCAGAGTAGGAGTCATTTACCACCACTCAACCGGGGACCACTCAGAGTAGGAGTCATTTACCACCACACTCTGAGTACCATCCCAAATCCGTTTATTGGAAGGCAGGGTGAAGAAAATGCTGCAATCCTAGTGGAGTTTTTCGCATTTATGTTTAACAGCACTCAGCATACAGTATACGTGACGAGCTAGTTTTACATATGATTATGGCGATACCCAAGTTTTTTTTTTTTTTTAATTTTTGAGTGCTTTAAAAACATGTTTTTATGGATTGTGGCAGCTAAGGGGTTAATCTCTGCCCACAGGAGATGCAACAATGGGGCAGATTTAATTTACTGCTGTTCCATGCTGTCCATTTGCGGAAAGTCCCTCTCATTCATGGATCACATGATGCTGCAACCAATATATGTCCTGAGCAGTCACATGCCTGCATCAGTGAAGGACCCGGGAGATCTCTCACGGTGGTGATGGAGAGGTAAATATGGGTTAATTTTCTATGGAAGCACAGTGGTAACTCAGGGCTGCTTAACTCTCTGTAGTCAGGAGGCCAAAACATATGCAACTGCGCTGAACCGCAGTTTTATCTTCAAATGATGTGTATTCATACTTACTTGTGCTTATTATGGACACTAAAGGCTATGTCCACATGGTGTAATTGCACAATATGTATGTACAATACGCCCCGCAATTACACCAGGTGTTCGGGAGCTGCGCTGATCGGCGTGTATTCCCGCGACGCGGGGGTGGGGGGGCGGTCATTACTGCGCCGCAAATAAGTAACATATCACTTATCTCCCCAGGCGTACAATACGATCGTATTATATGCCCAGGGAGAGGAGGTGTAAAATGTGCGCCGAAATTTATCCGTGTGAACATAGCCTAAAGGTTCCGTTCACATGCAGCAGAATAGTTGCAGAAAAGTTTTATGCAACTGAATGTTTCTGCACGTGCCTGTAATTCAGGTATACAAAATACTAAGCTGCAGATGATTTTAGAACAATTCCTCCTTGTGTAAGCAAAGGCTCCTCAAGACTGGGCTCTGGAACTTTTAAAAGCCCTCATTTTCTTTTCAGAAAGCACCAAGGCTACGTTCACATGACGTAATTGCGGGGCGTACAGTACACGATTGTATTGTACGAGCGAGGAGGCGTAATCCATAGTTCTCTATGACAACTGTGGATTACCGTAATGATTGGGCACATTTCACTCGTATTACACAGGGCTGTGGAGTCAGAGTGGTCATAAAAGGGACCGACTCCGACTCCCAAACTATATAATAAGTTGGTCCAGTTAGTTTGATGCAAAGAGCAAGAGGAATTGGGTCCGGCCAGTGCTGCTGCTCCCAATCTTCAGCCTCTTTACATGAGGAGTGTAATTGATGACATGGAGCAGGCAAAAGCGCTGCCCCAGGGGAAAAGTTCCGCTCCCCGGGCAAACAGATTTCAGCAAAAAAGTTTCCCTGTTCTCAAAAAAGTAGAAGATCAACCATTCATCAGACCTGACTGTGGTGAGGCAATTCCTTTATACCCTGACATTTTAGAGATGTTGCCCTGTGGTCACCGCTTTCCCCAAAACCCAATTTAGGGGTAGAGAGGGTTCTCTACCCTGGAAATAATGAGATCGATGTGAGGTCTGTATGCAGGATTGATGGGGGGTTTACTTTTCTCAGAAAAATTCAGAGATCCAAAATGTTCCTGCGGGTTTTGCATATTTAAAATTACATTTTTTTACATTAATTTCAATTACATTTTTATATCCTTTTATATTTTCTTCAAGAAGAAAAATGGTAACAATGTTTTGAACTTTGACTTTCGGTCAATCTCCCATCCACTACAGCTTTGTACATGAGGCACTTTTTATTTTACATGTATTTTACATATCTTATATGTAAATTTGATTTGAAGTTTCATCGCTAGTTCTGCAGATTCTTTCCTGTAACTGCATTGTTAGTTTTGCCCTAAAAATCAAAATGTTAAGTTTTATTATTTTGTTATTTTTGGAATCACCTTTTGGTTTTCAGCTCTGCCTGAACCCTTTTGGGGGCTCTGGAAATAATTTAAAGAAATTTTGAAAAAAATCTGATCCCAGGTCTCTTTACACATTCCCAATGTTGGTCCCAATTTGGACTTGGATACAAATACAGCTTTTTTTTCCCTCTACCCAAAGTTTCAAAAGATAAAAAAACATTGTTCCCCTTTTGGGTTGTCAGGTCGTTCTACCAAAAATAGCTTGTTTATTGTATCATAAGGTGATAAACACCCGGGATGTACCATTTTTACTCAGTAAAGTTATCATTTAAACATGCCCCTAAAATGAGGGAGTCGGGAGTCGGGGGGTTTTGGAAAAATTGAGGAGTGGGAAGTTGGGGATTGGCTTCCCGATTTCCCACAGCCCTGGTTTACACGCAGAAAACCCCCGCAAAATACGTCCCAAAATAAGCCGTGTGAACACAGCCTTACAAAACATTTGCGTTAGCACATTAGTCGCCTCCTTAAGTCAATAGCACCTTGTCCAGGAATAACGTTCTCCACAATAGCTGTGCTTTGTTGAACTCACCTCTTCCACTGAGACGCTTTGGAGTCTTTTTGTTCGGACCATCTGTAGTTAATTGGATCTCATCTGGATTTCCGCCCTCTTCCTCAATCGCCTTTAAAAGAAATGAGGTCACTCATCAAAATCAGCGCATGGAACTGGTCCTGAAGTGCACCAGACAGGTTCACAACTTACATGATGGGATTACATCTACTAAGGAAATACAGAGATCAGCCAGACCAAAAAAAGGGGGGTTCCTGACTGATCCGAGAAGTCTGCTTTTCACAGGCAGCTTCAGGCTCATACTTTCTGGTTAGGCTGTGGGTGGATCTACAGCAGTAATTGGCATATCCAAGCTGAGCCTGTTGGAGAGACATTAGTGATGGAAGAGTCTAAACAGCAGGGCAGAAGGCTGCAGAGCTCTATGACAAATTTGGTCTGGTAAAAAGAATAAACAGGCTCTTGTGCTGCTGTTAAAGGGGAATTTTTTTTGGGATCAAAAAAGGGTCATTAAAGGGGTTTTCTCACTACATTGATTTCTTCCCCCTCGCCCGTTTTCTTTGGTTTCACTTTGAATTAGGGGCGTGTTTACTGGGTTCACTAGGCTCGGGCAGGGTTTTGAAAAAGGGGGCCATGGGGCCCGTCTGTACTATAGCAACAGTGCTGGCGCCCAAACGGAGAGATGAAAAGGGCTGTAGCTAAAAGCAACCAGTGCTGACAGCCCCATCAGGAGAGATCAACAGGTCTGTAGCTATGTACCTGAGGAGTGATGCGCCCTACAAGGGGGTAACTAGGAATAGGTGGACACTGTTAATGGCACAAAAGCAAAGTGACTTGGGGTTTTTTTGAGATCTTTTCATAAAAAGCAGCAATCCTTGTAGTGAGATAACCCCTTTAAGTCCCATTTTTTTGTTAAACATTTTTTAGGCATTTTTTTTTATTTTTCATATCACTTTCAATATTTTTTTAATAATTCTTAAAGGGAATATGTCGCCAATTAATTATATTTTTTCTTTTTTCTTTAAAAACAACCCCTGATCCCTTTCTTTTCCTTCGGTGTTTTTATTTCTATTGTAGATTTCTCTATCGGGTCTCTTAATATTGTGGGGAAGACATTCTTGCTTGCACGGGTTAACAGCGTCGAGAGATGCTTTACAGAGCTTCATGCCCTAAATTTTAAGAAGATTCTGTCCCATAGACTTGTATAGGAAGTTGTCACGTGGGGGAGGGGAGGGGGGGTGTGACCTCTCCTCTTGTGACTGGTGGTTTTCTGTGTTATCTGACACAACGGTGTCTCCTTTCAGTGTGACCCTGCTGTTACTGAGCACACTGCTGAAAAACTCTCTCTACAGAACAGGAAGTGTCAGACTATTATTAAGCCTAGTGGCCAAAGTGAAAACTGCAGGACTTAAGAATTATTAAAAAAAATATTAATAGTGATAGGGAAAATGAAAAAAAAAAAAAAAAACAACCAAAAATCCCTACAAAATATGTTTAACATAAAAATTTGAGTTAAACAAGGAGTCATTTTTTGATATATTCCCTTTGAGTCTTGCAGTTTTCACTTTGGCCACTAAGTCTTGCTTGCACAGCTTTAACAGCAGTCAGAGAAGATTGCCTTATACAGAAGCTCATGCACATAGGAGACTTAAGACTGATATCAGTCCCATTTGAACTTCTATAGGAGAGGTTTTCTAGTCATGTTCTGTGACCTGGGAAGAAGTAAGCTGTGCAGGGGTGGTGAATAGGGTGAAACTGTGACCAATCCTCTTGTGACTGGTGGATCCTGTGTTATCTTATTCACGCTGGTGTCTCCTTTCAGTTTGACACCTTTGTGCTGTAATCGAGCAGACGACTTGAGAATCTTCTATACAGAAACAGGAAGTGTCAGACTATTTTAAGGGCTAGTGGCCAAAGTGAAAACTGCAGTACGGGACGGTCTTCGAGGAATTGTCGTCTTGGAGACGTTTTTTTAGAGGTGTGTTTGGATCTGTTTTTCGGACCCTAAACGGACCCAAACCCGCATCTAGCAACAAGCAGAGTGTTTGACATTGCTTTCAATGTAAAATGAGCACCGGCATTCAGACGAGTGATCGCCGACGCGCGTTTTACATGCGTCTTTCGGATCCATTTAAAGAACTGACATGTCAATTCTTGATCTGTTTGACGCAGCAGGCGCCATATTTAAAACTATAGGGTGCGACCCTGATGCAGCCAGAACGCACTAAGACACGCAGCTGCATGTAGGATGCGAATCCACACATTGGCCACATTCACGGCCCCTCCGGCCTCTGGTGCCGCGCCCCCCTTCCCGGCTCCGGCCTCCACGCGTCCCGGGCGCCCTCCCGGCTCCGGCCTTTCCGCACGCGCTCCCCATCCGAAGCTTCGGCCTCGCGAGCCCCCCTCCCAGCTCGGCCTCGAACGCGGCCCCCCTCCACGGCTCTTTACGCCGCAGCCCCCCTCCACGGCCTTCATACCGCCGCGCTCCTCCCCTACCTGGCCTCTATTACGCCGGCACCCTACCGGCTCTCCGGCCTTCCGCGCGCCCCCCTCGCGGTCCGCCCTCTATACGCCGGCGCGCCCCCCTCCGGCCCTATACGCCGCGCGCCCTCCCGGCCTTGCACGCGCGCCCCCCTTCGGTCCGGCCTCCACACGCCACGCGCCCCTCCCGGCTCCGGCCTCTATACGCCGCGCGCCCCCTCCCGGCTCCGGCCTCTATACACTGAGCCGCCCTCTATTGGACATTATGTGCCGCTTTCTTAGGGCCTCATGTACGAAACGGTTTTGGTCTAAAACTCATATTCCCCATAGAAACCAATGGGCAAAAAAGTGAATTTTAGACTCAAAACCGTGCGGCCTGTGTTTTCGCAGTTTCGTGCCAGCAGGTTCTCCGGAGCCGCCACTCACTCCGGCCACACAGAGCTCCAGGGGGAGATTCTAGCATCCGTGGCGGGAGCGCAGCCCCAAGCAGACAAGAGACTTTGCCCCCGGCGGCCATTGTGCGCTGCCGCAGCCATTTTGGAGGCGCTCACCCTCTTCAGCCTCTCCATGAGCGCGCTCTTGTTGCCGCCCGTGTCCAGGTTGCGCTTCTTCAGCTCGGCCTTGAGGTCGATCACCCGCAGCTCGCTCAGCTTCTTGCTCTCCACCTCGGCCTCGGAGGAAGGCTGCTCGTCCGCCATGCTGCCCCCGGAGCGTCGTCACCGCGGAGTCCACAAAACCGGAGCCCGAGACAATCGGCGCCGCCACCGCGTCCTGGAGGCCTTCTGATGACGTCACACGCACGTGACCGGACTGGTGAGCGACGTCACAGCGCCGCGCGGAATGCTGGGAGCTGCTGCGTTGAGCAAGAATAGGCCTCATAGAGAAGAAAATGGTATCGTCCGCACCCCCCCTCCCGCTAGACAATGGTGCTGTCCTCCGTGTGTACCCCCCCCCTGATAGACAATGGTGCTGTCCTCTGTGTGCGGCCCGCACCCTCCCCTGATAGACAATGGTGCTGTCCTCTGTGTGCACCCTCCCCTGATAGACAATGGTGCTGTCCTCTGTGTGCACCCTCACCTGATAGACAATGGTGCTGTCCTCTGTGTGCGACCCTCCCCTGATAGACAATGGTGCTGTCCTCTGTGTGCAGCCCGCACCCCCCTGATTAGACAATGGTTGCGTCCTCTGTGTGCAGCCCGCACCACCCATCTCCCTCTGGGATAGACAATGGTGCGGTCCTCTGTGTGCGCCCCCCCCCCCCCCCTGATAGACAATGGTGCTGTCCTCTGTGCGCACCCTCCCCTGATAGACAATGGTGCTGTCCTCTGTGTGCGGCCCGCACCCTCCCCTGATAGACAATGGTGCTGTCCTCTGTGTGCGGCCTCCACCCTCCCCTGATAGACAATGGTGCTGTCCTCTGTGTGCAGCCCGCACCCTCCCCTGATAGACAATGGTGCTGTCCTCTGTGTGCAGCCCGCACCCTCCCCTGATAGACAATGGTGCTGTCCTCTGTGTGCACCCTCCCCTGATAGACAATGGTGCTGTCCTCTGTGTGCGGCCCGCACCCTCCCCTGATAGACAATGGTGCTGTCCTCCGTGTGCAGCCCGCACCCCCCTGATAGACAATGGTGCTGTCCTCTGTGTGCAGCCCGCACCCTCCCCTGAGAGACAGTGGTGCTGTCCTCTGTGTGGGGCCCTCCCTGATAGACAATGGTGCTGTCCTCTGTGTGCAGCCGCACCCTCCCCTGATAGACAATGGTGCTGTCCTCTGTGCGGCCCTCCCCTGATAAACAATGGTGCCGTCCTCTGTGTGCAGCCCGCACCTCCCGATGATAGGACAATGGTGACAGTTCCTATGTGTGCAGCCACGCAACCCCCCTGATAGAAAATGTGTGTCCTCTGTGAGCGGCCCCCACCCTCCCTGATAGACAATGGATTGCTGTCTCCTTGTGTGCGGCCGACCCTCACCATGTAGACAATGGTGCTGTCCTCTGTGTGCGGCCCGCACCCCCCCTGATAGACAATGGTGCTGTCCTCTGTGTGCACCCTCCCCTGATAGACAATGGTGCTGTCCTCTGTGTGCAGCCCGCACCCTCCCCTGATAGACAATGGTGCTGTCCTCTGTGTGCGGCCCGCACCCTCCCCTGATAGACAATGGTGCTGTCCTCTGTGCGCACCCTCCCCTGATAGACAATGGTGCTGTCCTCTGTGTGCGGCCTCCACATCCACTGATAGACATATGGTGCTGTCCTCGTGTGCAGCCACGCAACACTCCTGATAGACAATGGTGTTGTCCTCTGTGTGCGGCCCTCACCTGATAGACAATGGTGCTGTCCTCCGTGTGCGGCCCGCATCCCCCCTGATAGACAATGGTGCTGTCCTCTGTGTGCAGCCCGCACCTCCCTGATAGACAATGGTTCGGTCCTCTTTGTGCAGCCCGCACCCTCCCCTGATAGCCACTGGTGCTGTCCTCTGTGTGCAGCCCGCACCCCCCCTGATAGACAATGGGGCTGTCCTCTGTGTGCGGCCCTCCCCTGACTGACAATGGTGTGTTCCTCTGGTGTGCAGCCCGCACCCTCCCCCTGATAGACAATGGTTTGCTGTTCCTCTTGTAGCGGCCCTCACCTCCCCTGATAGACATGGTGCGTGTCCTCCCGTGTGCACCCTTCCCCTGATAGACAATGGGTGTGGTCGCTCTGGTGAGCCACGCACCTCCCTGATGATAAGGTGATCTCTGTCCTCTGTGGTGGGGTGAGTGTGGCCCCTCACCTGATAGACAATGGTGCTGTCCTCCGTGTGCGGCCCGCACCCTCCCCTGATAGACAATGGTGCTGTCCTCTATGTGCGGCCTCCACCCTCCCCTGATAGACAAGGTGATGTTCCTTCTGTGTGGCAGCCCGCACCCCCTCTGATAGACAATGGTGCTGTCCTCTGTGTGCAGCCCCCACCCTCCCCTGATAGACAATGGTGCTGTCCTCTGTGTGCGGCCCTCACCTGATAGACAATGGTGCTGTCCTCGTGTGCAGCCCGCACCCTCCCCTGATAGACAATGGTTCTGTCCTCTTTGTGCAGCCCGCACCCTCCCCTTATAGACAATGGTGCTGTCCTCTGTGTACAGCCCGCACCCGCCCCTGATAGACAAGGGTGCTGTCCTCAGTGTGCAGCCCGCACCCCCCTGATAGACAATGGTGCTGTCCTCTGTGTGCGGCCCGCACCCACAGAGGGCACCCTCACCTGATAGACAATGGTGCTGTCCTCTGTGTGCACCCTCACCTGATAGACAATGGTGCTGTCCTCTGTGTGCGGCCCGCACCCTCCCCTGATAGACAATGGTGCTGTCCTCCATGTGCGGCCCGCACCCTCCCCTGATAGACAATGGTGCTGTCCTCTGTGTGCAGCCCGCACCCACCCCTGATAGACAATGGTGCTGTCCTCTGTGTGCAGCCCACCCCCATGATGGACAATGGTCTGTCTCTCTCCATGGCGGCGCGGCCTCCCCTGATAGACAATGGTGCTGTCCTCTGTGTGCAGCCCGCACCCTCCCCTGATAGACAATGGTGCTGTCCTCTGTGTGCAGCCCGCACCCTCCCCTGATAGACAATGGTGCTGTCCTCTGTGTGCAGCCCGCACCCTCCCCTGATTAGAACAATGCGTGTGTATCTCTGGTGTGCACCCTCCCTGATAGACAATGGTGCTGTCCTCCATTGCTGGCAGCCCGCACCCTCCCATGTAGACAAATTGTTGCCGTCTAGTGTGCGGCACCGCTCTTTATTTTCCTTCCCTGATGACTATGGTGCTGTCTATGTGTGCGGCCGGCACCTCCCCTGAATATACAATGAGTGCTGTCTCTGTGTGCAGCCCGCACCCCCCCCCCTGATATGACACTGTGCTGCCTCTGTGTGAAGCGCACCCTCCATAGATAGACTATTGTGATGTCCTCTGTGTGCAGGCCCGCACCCTCCCTGTTAAGACAATGGTGCTGTCCTCTGTGTGCAGCCCGCACCCTCCCCTGATAGACAATGGTGCTGTCCTCTGTGTGCACCCTCCCCTGATAGACAATGGTGCTGTCCTCCGTGTGCGGCCCGCACCCCTCCCTGATAGACAATGGTGCTGTCCTCTGTGTGCGGCCCGCACCCTCCCCTGATAGACAATGGTGCCGTCCTGTGTGTGCAGCCCGCTCCCTCCCCTGATAGACAATGGTGCTGTCCTCTGTGTGGCCCGCACCCTCACCTGATAGACAATGGTGCTGTCCTCTGTGTGCAGCCCGCACCCCCCCTCCCGATAGACAATGGTGCTGTCCTCTGTGTGCAGCCCGCACCCCCCCCTCTGATAGACAATGGTGCTGTCCTCTGTGTGCAGCCCGCACCCCCCCCCCTCCCCCTCTGACAGACAATGGTGCTGTCCTCCGTGTCTGTCAGGCCGGGTGCACACGTTGTAGTGGGCAAATGCAAGGGAACGCAGAAAATGAATTGACCTCCATTTCGCATGTTCCAAATTGGAATAAGGTACAAAATACCTGCATCAATTTAAAAAAACACATGCGACTGAAAACTGTGGGATCGAATCACCGAAGGGTGTTCCGAAACATTTAAAACTAGCCCCAGTGGTTTACCACCTTAAAGGGGTTTTGCCACGATGTAATGTTTACGTGGGATCCTCCAATATGGGTATTTAATCACTTTTTCTAATTATAGTATGTTATTACAAAAAGTTAAGCCCCCGTTAGTTGCCTGAAAGTTTACATTAGACACAACCAGGAGCTGACAGGGAGCTGATCTGGCCACGCTTGCATGTTTGTACTTCTTATCTGATGACAGGGAACATGAATGAGCTTTCAAGGGGCTGGGAGAAAGTGCAGTGTATGAGGCTGTATAGAGAATCCACTGTTGTAATGTTATTATTTGAGTAAACATTTGAGACGCTCCCTTCTTCCTCACTCTATTCTCACCCCCGCAGCGTTCATGACTCAGCATGATTTGTTTATATTCTCCCCTGAGCTGATAAGGAGGTAAGGAACTCACTTTGTGGCAAAAGCCCTTTAAGGTGCTTCCACACAGTGCATTTTTGCTGCGGTTTTTGTTTGCAGAAATGTACTGCATTAATTGCTGTGTATTTCTGCCAAAAATCAACTCACTGTGTGAAAGCACCTTAGGCTGGGTCCACACAGCCTGATTTTTAACAGTTGTCACCCAAAATTGAGTGGAGTCTACACAGAGACGACGTATGGAAAGGCTCGTCCTATTTCTAGGACCCGTTCCTGTTGTCTACGAATACTGCTGTTATATACACATAAAACAGAGTGTGAACCCCGCCTAAAACGTTCTGTGTTTCAGCTGCATTTATTTTATTAAACCACATTTCACTTTTGCCCAAACTTAGCTGAGCATCTGTATTCAAAAAATGCACGCAGGAAAAAATGTGATTGCGTCATTACTGTGCGGGTTTTGGTTTGATAGCATTTGGTAGACTTGACATAATATCTTAGAAACTGTGGCTCGGTGCCATTCTGGCCATACCACGTTTATATGGTTTTCATTTAGTTTCCTACTTTTTTTGAAAAAAAAAAACTTGCTTTGCACCATTTTCTGAGACCAATAACTTTTTTACTTTTCCATGTTTCTAACTGATTTTATTTTTTTTTTTGCAGGGTGAGGTCCAGTTTTCGTTTTTACTAAATTGGATTTTGTGTGACTTTTCTGTCCTTTTTTTATTCCATTTTTAATTGAGGCATGTAAATGAAGGAGGGACAGTGCTGCGGCGAGATTGCAGGGTGCTGATCGATTACCATGACAGCTGGAAGCCTAAAGAAGGCTTCCATAGCCGCCATATTGGCACCTCTATTATTTCCTGCATTATTTCTATCATGCATAAGGGTGTACAAGCAATCGACCCCCAGTGGCCAGGTACCTTAGGAAGACTGCTTGTATAAGTAAAAAAAAAAAAAAAAATATATATATATATAATAAAATATATATATATATTAATATATTATATTAGATATAATATTTCTCCTCTCAGAACACTGTGAAATAGCACCGTATTTTATTTCTGCTTTGCCTGCCACCACAGTTGATTCAGGGATGTCCTTTTGTTGTGGGGTGCAACTTCTGCATTTATTACTCATAGTTTCATCCTCTCAAGTCACTGTGAAATAGCACCCTAATTTTATTTTGACATGCCATGATAAACAGTGTCATAGGAGGGGGGGCTGTGTTGTGGGTGAACTTCTGCTCATCTTACACCGCTACGTTCATCTTCTCATAAGAAATCAACACGTTCTATAGGTTATTAGGTCTTTCTATTTCTACCCTGCTTGTTAGAAAAGGGACTGCATGTCTTAGACAGTCCGTAGAAAAATATTCTATTGTACTCATGGTTGTCAGTTGTTGAAAAGGACAACATTTTAACTCCATATTCGTAGCAAAAATTGTTTATTTCTATGTGTGATTAACAGTTGTATCTGGTAAAAGACCGCAGCTTTTGATAATTTGTAGAAAATTATTATATTTGTACTCCAGGTTGTCAGTTGTTGGGAAAAGACCGCACATTACTCCTATTTTCCGTAGAAAAACTGTTTCTATTCTAAGGGTGATTATCAGTTGTCTGGAAAGACCGCAGCTCTTAGATAATTTGTAGAAAATTATTATATTTGTACTCCTGGTTGTCAGTTTTTGGAAAATACCACATTTATTCCATATTACGTAGAAAAAACATTTCTATTTCTATCGTGATTGTCAGTTGTCCGAGAAAGACACAGTTCTTAGATAATTAGTACGACAAATAAAAAAATTACTACTGATTGTCATTTGTTGCAATAAGAACACATTTATTCCATAATTAAGTAGAAACAATTTTATTTTCTATACTGGTTGTCAGTTAGTCAGAAAATTGATCGCAGTATTTAGATAATCTGCTAGAAAAAAGTCAAATTTCTAGTCTCTACTTTTGCAGTTGTAAATCTCAGGGGACTGAAGGAGAAGAACACTGTTGATTTTTGTGTTACGAGTTCTTCCACAAGAGCTCATTTACAGATATTCGATAGAAACAGTTCTGTTTATAATGCTATGTTGGCAGTTGGAAATTAGAGGATCTTAAGAATAGCTGAGATTTGCTGTCTTTGCAGTACAGTTTTTTAGAAGAGACCTGTGAAAACAATGTTCTAGCCTTTTTAATATTTTTCTTATGAACATGGAAGCGAAACTACAGGTGGTAAGGAGCAAAGAAGGTGCTCATTCAGTGCTGTCTAACGCGTCAAACACGCAGAAGCGGAGCAACAACGTCAGTTGCAAGGACCGTCAGGCCTGTCATCGCTGGGTCAGGGCCCTGTGAAGCTCAGTAATGAAGAGCGTCGCCAATCTGTCGTCAGTGGTTAATGCAACCTGCACATCACGGTTTTAGTTTCCTCCTCGTCTCCTCCAGTCACAGCTAATACAAATGACGTCGTCGTCATCATCCTTGTCGGCATCCGTTCAACCTGAAGCAATAGGCATCCCAAATGTCAACCATGTTACCAGACCACTGTGGATAATTCTATATTTGAAGAACTCTTTTTGACACAATGCAGTGCGGGTCAGAAGGCAGATTTCAAAGATCAAGAGGTCAAGAGGAGGATTATTGTTTGCTCTGTCGCCCAATAGCCGATGTCAGAGGGAGAAGGATAGTTGGTCAGTCGGCACAAATCTATGGGAGGTCGGGCAATGCCGTTGCAGTGCCTGTGGCTTCTATCCTGCAGCTTCAGGATGTAGAATGTCAGGACGAGGAAGTCACCTGTGATGATGATGTTGACATTGTGGATCCAACGTGGTCTTTAAGCAGCATTTGCTTGTGAGCGCCTCATCAGTCGACGAGGAGGAAGATAATGGGGTAATGTCGGTACAGGTCTGGCCTCAGAAAGGGAGAGGGTGTCCGCACAAGTCTGCTGAGATTAGTACGCCAGCCATGATCAGTGGTGGCAGAGGAAACACCGGTACTAGCTTACCGCCGTTGAAAAGGTCCAGGACCTATGAAACCTGGGCCTTTTTCGATAAAGCCTCAGATTCGCCGAGCGATGTTATATGCCGGATTTACCGTTAACGCATCAGTAGAGCGAAGAATCTAAAGTGTTTAACAACCACAAATATGAATAGTCAAATGCAGCGAAAGCATGAATTGAAATGGAGGAATCACTTGGAAAAAAAAAGGCCACACAGGTCCTGGGCTTCCAACCACTGTGACACCCTCTTGTCTTCCTCCTCTGCACTTCCAAGACTAAGCGTACTCTGCTGCCCATGTCTCGCTGTGGCATGAGCAAGGATCAGCCCCAGTGCCACACACCATCGCCCGATTACCACCACCTCCAGAGACACAGCCTACCCTTTCTCCTTCCACCAGTTTGACCTGCACGTCGTTCATCCGCCAGTCTAGCAGCCAGCCTTCTGTGTACCAGGTGTGGGAGCAGAATAAATGCTTTAACCCCAACCATCCAAAAGCCTGAATGTCGGCATTGCCAGGCTTTTGGCCTTAGAATTTTGTCTTTCCGCCTGGTGGGACAAGATGGGCTGCAAGTCATGGCCCTCTGCCTGCCCCCAATAACCGGATGGTGAGCGGCATTTTCTTTTCCTGAAAAGTCGTACCTGCCTGGCCAGCCACGTTTCAGATAAATCCTCCAGCGCATTGGCTGCATCAGTGTCCAGCAAAGATCCATATGACCACCGATACCTGGATAGTATGCACTGTCAAGGCCGCCACATCTCTGTGACAGCTCACTGGGTGAGTTGGGTGGATGTCTCTGGTGATGAAAGTGGCTCTCAGGCTTGGTGCACACTCTGCAGTTATGGTACAGGTTTCTGTCCCCCAAGGTCCACAGGTAGCATCACGTGCCAAGAGAAACCAGGCCGTGTTGAAATTAATGTGTCTTGGAGATCAACACACAGGTCAAGAGTGTGGACGGTCTGCAACATGAGATCCGAGGCAGTGGCTGGGTGACAAGAACACTGTGCCAGGGAAAAGGTGGTTGTGCAACAATCGGTGAAACTGTCCTTGCCGCCCTTCAAGTTCGGGTAGGCGGAGCCACAATTCCCTTGCTGGCTACGTCATGAACCTTGTCGTCCAGAAATTTCTAAAGTGCTTCCCGGATTTTGACTGCCTGCTGAGGAAGGCTCGAGGTCTGAGCTCACACTTACTGCGTTTGCACCCTGCTTCATCCCGGCTGGCTGCGTTACAGCATTATCTTGGCCTCCCTGTCAACCGTCTCATTGTTGAAGTGGCAACACGCTGGAATTCCACCCTCCACATGCTCCAGCGATTGTCTCAGCAGCATAATGCCATTGCGCAGTATGAAGTGGCGCCTTGGCCTATGACAAGCGTGGTGCTGACTCGGGGATCGTAGAGCATAGAGAGTGGAAGGCAGGTGGACAAAGAATCTCTGCACCATCCTTGAGCAAGTTTTGAAGAAGCCACCAGAATGTGTCAGTGATGGACAATGCCCTTGTCAGCATGATCATTTTGGTGAATAGTTTAGTTCGGAACAGTGTTTTGGACATCTGTAAGCAGGTCCAGCAGTGACAGAGGAGGAGGCGACACAGATCCTTATTTTCCGTCGGATCAAGAGGGCACGACAGTTTATAGGTTTTTGTTAGGCGGTGGTTCGGGGTCTAAGGCTGGTGCAGGGCTGCACTTCAGCTCTCAGGGTACAGCATCTGAGACAAGTCAGGGCTGTGTTGATGCTGAGGAGGAGGAAGCGGAGGAGGATGAGGCATGGCTGGACACCGATGGTACCAATGTCCCTGTGTTGGAAAGAGGTTGGCATAGATTTGAGGTGGAGGAGGTGATCTGTTAGTGGGCCTAGACCTCGGAGGCTTTGGAAATCCAGGCATGCATCTCTCACATGAGTACTTGGATGCTCCATTTCCTCCAACATGATCCACACATCAAGTCCATCAAAATGAAAAGCAGTTACTGGGTGGCCACCCCAAGAGCAGAGACAGTTTCCTTCAGCATGTCCAGTAAACGAGAAATAGGACGCCAGGAAAAGGGCACCTGGCTGTAACTGGAGCGGTCAACCAGCATTTCAAGTGAAAGCTCACTTTGTCCGCACTCACGTAAGGAACTGAAACTATTTGAGCCCATTCATGATGAGTCTATGTGACCCAATATCCTTTGCATAATATTCCATTGTTGCTTAAGCATAAGGATGCAATGGTGGTACCTCAGAGTGTTTCGAATTTCTTATGGAGGGCCAAGCGCTCTCGTATAAGCAGAAATTTGTCATGTGCTACCCAGGTCTTGCAGGTCTTGACTGTCTTCTGAGGAAGGCTCGAGGTCTTAGCTCACACTTTCGGCTTTCGTCACTCGCTTCATCCCGACTGTCTAGCGTAGCTGTGTCATCTGGACCTCCCCGTCAACCAGTCTTCATTGGGAGTGTGCCATAAGGCATTTTGGTCTGGTATTAGGGTCTATGCTGCTTTTTAAAAGACAGCTGCTACTCTATGTCCTATTCAGAAGAAAAAACTCTAGTTTGAAATAATCTTTTCTTCGGGGAGATTTTTATTTGATGGTCAGAAAGGGGCCCTTTTTTTGTGGGTTTGGTGGTCAGGTCACTGTAAAAGAAACCCAAAAAGTAAAGGTCATATTAAAAAAAAAGCTTATTTTCACATACTGTTTTAAAAAATTTTTCACATCCCTAAAGGGAAAATAAAATTTTTGAAACAGCGGTTACTGGGTGCCCACCCTCCTTGATACACTTTTCCAAATCAAAAGTCAGAAAATTTTTCCTTCAAACCCATTTTCTTTTTGAAAAGTAGAATGCGGGAAATTTTGAGACAGGCCTTTTTGTTAGTGGGGGGGCGATTGCGTGACTTTCGTCATGGGGGATCGTTTAGTCGATTCGTAAATTATCATCCCGTTTGTCGAAATCTTTAAAATTTCATGCCGATAGTCGATAATAGATTATGAGATGGCCCTTTTGAAGTCTATGGGGAGAGGAACAACCCTTAAATTATTACCCCCCAAACAGGGCTGGAAAAACCCGGGAAATTTAAAATTTTCCACAAAAAAGAAAAACTAGTTCGTGCACACCCTTAGGCAACACACTTATGTTATAAAAAGTCACAAAAAAAAACCCAAGACCATTCACTATCCCTGCTTGCCCCACGGGAAATAAACCCCTTTAAAACCTGAAATGAAACAAAAATTTTAAAAAGTCCCAAAAAGGAAAGTTTGATTTAAAACCATTTTTTTTAAACTTGAACTGGACATTGATTTAAATCTGTCCTGGGCCACAGAATGACCCTAAACCCGCAGGGACCCAAAGTTTTAAAAAAGGCCGGAAAAAAAGGAGTTTTGAACCCCCATTTTAGTTAAAAACAGAACATTGACTATCCCTTTTCCTGTACTGAAGTATGCCATTAAACCAAATTTAAACCCACAGATTAAAAAAAGTCCCGGGAAAAAAAGGAGTTTTCCCAAACCACCTTTTTAGTTTCACTGGCATTGACTATACATGTCCCGTACCGCAGCATGCCCCTAAAAACCTGTATGACCCACAGTTTAAAAAAGTGCCGAAAAAAAGGAGTCTTTGAAAAAACCATTTTAGTTGAACTGGACATTAACTTTTCCTGCCCGGGGGCGACAGCATAAAAACCCCAAATTTCCTGCACGCCCCCCAGTTTTAAAAAGGCCCGGGAAAAAGGGAGTCTTTAAACCACCATTTTAGTTGAACGGGGACATTAAATTGCCTGTCCGGAAACCGCAGCATGCCCCCAAAAAATTTGCCCTGCCCCAAAGATTAAAAAGGCGGGAAAAAAGGGCCTTTAAAAAATGCCCATTTCGTTAAACGGGACATTGAATACCCATGTTTGGCCTCCCAGCATGACCCAAAAAACCCGCACAAGTGCCCTTATGGATTTTTCAGTAGAAAAATTTCTAAAAAGAAATAAAACTATTTTAAAAAACCCTTCTTTTTTCCATTACTGCTGTTGCTAGAGCTACTTCCCCTTCTACTGGTGAAAATTGGGTTCCCACCGTGCATTGGAAAGGGTGAAGCAAAATAAACAGAAGTTCCCAGTAGGCCCAAAAAGGCCTGCCCTAAAACCCTTATTCTACTGTAAAAGTGGGTTGGGGGAAAAATTACTATCATGGCGGGTGAGGCTGTAAAACGTGGACCCACGCGGGTTTTAAGCGGGCCCCGGGCCGGACTTACAGTGGGTGTGGTGAGAGCAAGGCTGGCGTTGGTCATCTTTTTAAAAAGGGGGTTCACCCTAGCGGGGCTCGGGGTTACAGTGGGTGCAGTGAGACCAGGGCTGGTGTTCGTCCCCTTTTAGCACGCAGGTTAGTAGCAGTGCCAATTTTACAGTGGGTGTGGTGAGAGAAGGGGGCCCTTTCCGTAATCCATTAAACGGCAAAAAAATGCCCTTTGGGATCCCATCAAAAAACAGTCGTGTGAAGCAGAGTGCGGAAGCGGAAGTTGAGCACAGACCTCCGCCTTCCTCATTTACAATAAATAGCCCTGGGTAGCGTTTAGGAAATTTTCTGCCTCTACAAGACCGCTTGCCCCCCCCCCGAAAAATATGGTGCGGACCAATTGAGCTTCATTTGGGAGATGTGGTGGTGACGCTCCTTTTTCCCCCAAGGTGCCCTTTTTTTTTGGCATTGTTTTTTCTTTTTTAACCTAAAAGGGGTTGGAGGAAATTGTCTTTTTATTTGGGGGGGTGGGGGAAATGTACTCCATCCCAAAGGTCCTCTGAAAAAAATTACATCTGTTAAAAGTTTCCTGTCCCTCCCCTTTTTACAATTCAGAGAAATTTTTTGGTACCCGCTATTTTTTACATCCAAGTTTTTTAGATTTAAATTTTTAAAGAAAACCATTTTTAAAATGGGAAATGGAATCCCCCACGTCTTTTTTTTCTCTTTTTTTAATTTTATTAAATGGGTTGTCTCACTACGGGGTTTGCTAGCTTTTTTAAAAGACCCTTGCAATAACAAGTTTTTTTTGAAAATTTGTTTTCCTTTTTAACATTTTCCCTCCAATTCCTGTTTTTGCCCAGCCCATCACTTTTGGGACCCAACCTTGAAAAATTGTGAAGAAAAAAAGACTGTTAGAAAAAACATTTTTTACAATAGGCCCTGTAGTATAGCTGCATTTCACAAAAAACCCTTGCCCCAAAAAAATTCAAAACATGCCCCTTTGACCCCTTCCTGACAAATTTTGGGAAAAAAAATTTTCTGTTAAAAAACCAAATTTTTTAGAAAAAATAGGAACCTGTAGTATTGCAAAAATTTCAAAGCAGCATGCCCAAAAAAAAATTATAAAAATAAATTTCTCAGCCACTTTTAAAAAATTTGTAAAGGGAGAAATGCCACTTAGAAACCCCCCTTTTCTTTTCCCAAAAGGACCATGATTTAGCTTTTATCTCACAGCAACATGCCCCCAAAAAAACCATTGAAAATTTGCAAAAAATTTTCAAAAGAAAAAAGTGAGTAAAGGAATACTTTTTTTCATGAGACCTTGGTGTTTTTTAAAGTCTCTCCCCGCAAAACCATAAAAATTTGAATTTTGGGGAAACGGGAGAATAAAAATTGCAGAAATAAAAAAAAAAAATTTAATTTTTTAAAAAAAAAAGTTTTCAAGAGGCCCAAATTTCTTTTGGAAGAGGAATTTTGGAAGTAGCCGGAAAACAAATCGGGTGACCTCGGCAATTGGGGCCACAACATCTTTAGAGGGTCCAAAGCATGATGCATTTTTGATGAAAGTCAAATTTATTTCCCCAAATTTTCTGTGGAAAGCCCGGGTGCGTTTGTCTGTAATTTAAAATCCTAAAACCGGGGTGGTAGGTTTCCCCCTCGATATGACGGGGCCCGCTGGGCCCGGACAAACCTCCATGGGGTGGCGAGCAAGTGGGCTATTATCCAAATTTTTGGGTTTCCCCCGAAAATCTATTGGGTCCGGGGAACACATCAAAAAAAAATTTGTGTTGAAACCCCAAATTGTCGTTTTTTTTTTTCCCCCATGATTTAACCGGTCTCTGTGTTGTTGGGGTGGCCCCGCATTACATGCCCTTTGGGGAGGTGGTAATTTAAAAATTGCCAGAGGTCAACCCCTTTGGCTTCTGCCAAAAATTTCTTTCCCGCCCCTACGGGGTGCTTGGCCCCTCTTCTGCATCTCGTCCCCTGACGTTTTTTCCACCTGGGCATTTTAAGAACGTGAAGCGATGCAAAAAAGATGCTCCCGTTGATCAATTTTGGGAGGTCCCCCAATTTCCCGCATTTTACTCCCCTATTTGGGTGGGGGGGGTAAAAAGTGCAGAGGGGGGCCCCCCAGTAATTGTTGGGTTCCCAAATTTATGGCCTTAATTTCGAGGATTTATGTTGGAGGAAATGGGGCATCCAAGCACTCATGTGAGAGATGGAAACCTTGATTTTTCCCCAAAATCTGGGTCGGGGGGGCAATAGCAAATTGGGCTTCCTATTTTTCCCCCCCCCCGCCCCCCAAATTCGTGCCAAAACCCCTTTTTCCCAAAGGGTTGGGGGACGTCCCCCGGGAACATTTTGTTTTTCCAGGAAATTTCCCCCTCCTCATCCCCCTCCGTTCCTTGGCCCCCAGCTTCAACACAGCCCCGATTTCCCCAGATGAGGCCCCCCTGAGAGTGAGGTGTCCCCGAAACCAATGCCTAAGAAGACCCTTTAAATTTTGAAACTGTGGGCCTTCTGGATTTTGACGGGGGGGAGGGGAAAAGGGTCCGTTTTCCGCATCTGTGTCCATCTCCTTCCCCCCTTCGCTGGTAGGAAATTTTTTTTTCGGTTTTTTCCCAAAGATCGTTCCCCGAAAATAGATCAACCCCCCATTTTCATGCTGACAAGGGAAATTTTTCCCCTTGGGCCCTTTTGGTGGCCCCTTTTTCAAAAATTTGGGAAAAGGGTGGTGCGAGCTCTTTCACCTGCCTCCCCCATCGGTTTGGGTCAAAACCGAGGTCCTCCCCCGTGCTTGTCCCGGCCATGTGGGCACTTCCCCTTTCTGGTAATTTGGGAAATTTCGCTGCTGCCAAAAATCGTGGGGGCATTGGTGGGGGGGTTTTGGGAAATTTCCCGTGTGTTGCCACGTAATCAATTTATTACGGTTGAGGGGAAAGGCCCAGTGACGCTGCAAAAACGCCCGGCCCGGGAAAGAAGCAGGGGGGCGAAAGGCGGAAGTGCGAACGCAAGGGCCTCGAGCCCTTTTTCAGCAAGGGGGAGTCCAGAACCCCGGGGAGCTTTTTAGAAATTTTGGACGACCCGGTTCTTTACCCTGGGGGCCCGGAAGGGGATTTTGTCCAGGCCCCCCCGATCTTTTTGGGCGGCCCGCGATTTTTGGGCCCGTTACGCCCAAGGTTCTTGTCACCCAAACCAGTGCTCCCGGGTTTTATTTCGAAGGGCCGTCCCAGCTCCCGACCTGTGTGTGACGGTCTCCAAGACGATTAATTTTTAAAAATGGCCAGGTTTCTTGGGAAAGGTTTTTGCCACCAGGGGCCTTGGGGGAATGAACCCCGCACCATCCCCGCGGTTTTGGGAAGGGGGGGGGGAAAGGCCGACCCGGAGAAAACCACCGTAACCACCAGAGAATCCAAAAACTCACCCCCGTGGTGTCACAGGATATAGCGGACTTGGCCCGTGCTTTTTAGTTCATGTGTCGGTGGCAGATTTTGGGTTTGACCGGGCACAGATGGGAGACAACGCGCTTGAAATTTTTGATGAACCCTAGCTGGCCGGGCGGGACGGCCCTTTTCTGAAAAAAAAAAAAAGCCTGCCGGCATCTGGTATGGGGGGGGCAAAGGGCCATGACGTGGGGGAAACCCCTCTGGTCCCCCAGGGCGGGGAAAGGCAAAATTTCCAAGGCCAAAAAAACCTGGCAAATTTCCAACTTTAGGCCCTTTTTTTTTTGGGATGGTTTGGGTTTTTTAAAAAAGTTTTTCTTTCTCCCCAAAAATGGTTTGACGAAGGGTGGCTGCTAGGGCTGGCCCCCTGTTAGGGCGTGCAGGGGCATCAAAATGGCGGAAAGGGGAAGGGGGGAGGAAAGGGTTTTTGGGGGGTGCTGGTGGTTTCTCGGGCGGGCGGTGGAGGCTGGGAAACGTAGGTGATCCCTGTTTATGCCCCTTTAGGGGACCCCGGGCAGCTGAGGAACGCCCTTTGGGGGTTTGGGGGAGGAGGTGGGGGCGGAGACAAGGGTGTGACAGGGGTTGGGAAAACCCGGGGATCCCGGGGTGGCCTTTTTTGGCCAAGTGTTGCCTCCATTTTTTTTTTAAATCATGAATTCGTGCCCTGGACTTTGACTTTTTGGTGGGGGTTAAAAAAACCCAAGGGTTTTTTTCCTCCCACTTTTGAAATTTATGGCAAAAAGGGGGGCATATAAGATCGCTGGGGGAATCAGAGGGTTTCTCGAAAAAGGCCCCGGGTTGAGAGATCCTGAACCTTTTCGATGGCGATTTTAAATGAGGGTGGGGTTTTTTGTGAACCGTGGTGGGGGGAATCTTTTTAGCGGATTCTGCAACCCTTTCCCCTCCCTTTTTGAGGCGGGCCCGTAATGGAAATACCCCATCGTCCCTTTTCCCCGTCCCGGTGGGGAAAAGGTCGGCCCAAACAAATTCTGCTGAAAAGCCACGTTTTGATTTTCAATGTGTCATCATCACATAACTAAACGGTGACTTCCCCCGTTTTGCATTCTGAAACCGGGGTGGGGCTACAAGCAAGAGGCACGGCAAGGGTTGCCGGGGCCGGACGGGGTTTTTGAAATTTTCCCGGGTTCCTTTTCCTACTTGTGGCTTTAGTAACTGGGGGTCAGGGGAGGACAAAAATCATCCCCCTTTGGCCTCTTGATCTTTGGAAATGCCTTCTGACTCCAGCTGCATTTTTCATCAAAGAGGTCTTCAAAAAATGGATTATCCACAGTGGTGGGTACATGAGTTGACATTTGGGCTGCCTTATGTTGGACGGATGCTGACGGTGATGATGACGACATTTGTGGGAGGGAGTACGAGGAGGTAAGACTGCTGGATACAGGTTGCATTAACCACTGAAGAACAGATTGGCGACGCTGTTCATTACTGAGATTCACCGGGCCCTGACCCAGCGATGACAGGCCTGACGGTCCTGCAACCGACGATCTGCTGGCATGTGTGTTGTCTCCAGCACTGGAAGGAGGAACCTTCTCTCGTGTCTCTACCTCCATGTCCTACCCCCCTCTTTGCTCGCTTACCACCTGCATTTCGCTCCATGTTCAGAAAGACAAAAATTAAAGAAGGTATGGAAGAGTTTTTGACAGTCTCTTATTAAAAGACAGCAAATCACAGCTATTCTTAAATCCCTCTAATTTCCTACAGCCAACTAGGATTAGAAACTGAAATGTTTCTAGCGAATACCTGTGAAATGCGGTCTGGTGGAAGAACCGTAAGACAAAATCAACAGTGTTCTTCCTTCTGTCCCAGGGATTTACAACTGCCCAGTAGGACTATTAATTGATAGTTTTCAACAAACTATCATACAAGTGCGCTATCTGGGCCAAACTGAGATTCACAGAGCGCAATAAAACTATTCAGAAGATACACGGATGAGACATTGCATTTTTTGCAGCAATGACAAATGAGAACAGTTGCTAAAATTTTTCTATCAGAATTGTCGTACAACGTGGTTATTTGAAAAAAACTAGGGCCGCACCACGTGCAATACAGCTATTTTAAAGTTATACGGATAACAAACGGTGGTTTTTGCACCAATGAAATACACCTGCAATTATTATCAAATTTCTGTATCGTAATATAAGTACAAGGTGGGTCTATGAACAAAAATGGCCTGCGCCAAAGTGAAAAAAAACTAATTAAATTGTGTACGGATCATATAAGGCAGTTTTTGCACCTATGAAATACACCCGCAATTACTAGCAAATTTCTGTATCGTAATATAAGTACAAGATGGGTATTTGAACAAAACTGTGCTGCGCCATAATCAAAGGTGGTTTTTTGCACCTATGAAATACACCTGCAACTGCTAGCACTGTACCTGCTGTAGCTACATCGTCCTGATGTTTTCGGTTAGCCATTGAACGGAATTAATTATTTTAGCCTGTGAATTTTTTTCTGTGACTTTTGTAGCCTAATTTTCTTGCCTAAGATGTACGACGTATCCAGTTTACTGTTGTGGATGTAAATTCCAGCTTCAACTAACCTATTTGGGTGTAAAAATGAACCTGGTGTTCCTCTCCCATAGACTTTAATAGGAATCGACCATCAATCGTTATCGAATACCGTACATCGGCGAGATAATTTCCAAAATCAGGAATCGACTCGAAGACAATAACTAGCAGAATCGCTCATCACTATTCAAGACTTAATACGGAGTTATTTGTAAAACCTACTGATCGCAAAACGTTGTTACAGTATAAAAGCTGTCATCCCCCTGATATGATCCGCTCCTTACCGTACAGTCAAATGTTAGGAGTGAAAAGAATCGTACATGATCCTAATAAATGAAGATACTTTAATGTCCATGTCAAATAAGTTTCGAGAACGTGGTCATCCTAAAAAGGTTATTGATCAACATAGAAAACGTGTACTAAACACAGATACTTTCCCCACAAGTTAAACGAATCACCAATAGAATTCCATTCATTTCAACTTACAATGTACTTAGTGCTTCTATCTCACGAATTATAAGGAAACACTGGCATGTAGTGAAGGATTGCTTTAAACATATTGAGGAATTTCAGAGTTATCCACTAATGTCATTTAGACGTCCTAGAAATCTTTATGACCGATTAGTTAAAAATGTGATACCTTCGCAATTAAAAAAGAAACAATTATGCCTAGGCCAACCTAAATTGGGGACCTTCCCTTTTCTGAGTTGTATAAATTGTAAGTTGATTGAAACGGGTGAATATTTTGTACACCCTAATACTAATGAAACATTTCCAATTAAGGCTTATTTCACGTGTAAGTCGATTGGGTTTTTATACGTATTATGGTGTCCATGTAAAAAGATTTATGTTGGAGAAACTACTTGTAACCTTAAGACACGTCTTAATGGTCACAGACATTCTATACGTAAAAAAAAATATTAGACCTTCCAGTATCTAAGCATTTTTCAAAAGCTGGTCACACCGAATGGGATTTTAAATGTATGATTTTGGATAGGATTATGCCTTTAAATAGAGGAAGGTATCGATCTAATCTTCTAATGAAGAAGAAATAGGAGTGGATCTATAAATGAAATGCTCCTTAAACCTAATGGCCTCAACATTGAGTTCAAAATCAATCATAAGATGTTCAGATAAGTGATATAATAAGGCCCTCCTTTTTTCCCGCTTTTCTTCCAAATCCACATTCTACACTTAGGTATGGGTGGATTACTTTTGTTTTATTTTATGTATTATCAAAAAAAAATTTCTCTCTTTGTTTGTTTGCAGATTCTATGATGGGGAGAATATGAACTACCTCCTGCATATTTTTTTATTTTTCTATTTTTATTTTTAATACATAATTTTATTTTTATATATATTTTTAGTGTCTTAACTACTTTTGCTTTTTACTGCGCATGTCCATGTTTTATTGGAGCCATCTGTGTTATATTTATTATTTGATTTATTATTTGATTTTTCATTATCATATGTGATTGCGCATGCGCGGGCCGGAGCAGAACACGCTCCGTGCCGGCATGTAGTTTGAGTTCCGGACATGCGCAGTTTTCATCAGTGGGCGCCGAGAACTATAATGTAAGCTTTTTCATGCAAGCGTTCGGTGATAGGAGGAGCTCATCCCTCCCCTTATTCATGTAGTACTAATGAATTCACTTTGTTAATGTATTCCGCCCCCTTTTTGTAGAATGTAATTACACCTTGATGCACTGTATATTTATAAGTACTACTTGTACTATTTACACTGATGTGGAATTATTCACTGCACTTATATGTATTGATTGATTCACTATACTTTTTTTGATCACTATTTTGTATTTGAATGGATTAATTGAATATTCATGAGCACTACCCTTTATATATGTAACATTGTCCACCCACTAATTGCCTGAGAAAGGCTCATTTGTGAGCCGAAACATCGCCTGACATGGAATAGACCACACTTTGTTCATTTCTATTTTTTGTGAGTGCAGTAGTTTTTCCTGTTTTTGATTCTGTGACGTGGGTCTTTGCTGCTTGCACCCGGCTTTCATTTTCTACTTATAGGAGACAGTGCTGCCTTTTTCCCTATTGTTGTAATGGAATATATGTACAGTATGTCATTTTATTGTATTTTTGTACTTTACATAAGCACTGTAACTTTATTTCCTTGTATGCTCTATGAATCCACACTTTAACCCTGCAACTGCTGGAAAGCAGTGTTTGATTATAGTATTTTAACCCTTTAAGTGCTGTAAGGCTGGTGTTTATTTTGGGGTAACGAGTCCATGCCCACGATTATTTCTTTTGATTATCGAGAGGACGTTGGTGGCAGCAATAATTGATGCGATTGCCTGGTTTGTGTTGGGTGTGGTTGACTACATACTTCTACTATTTGTGGCCATAGGCAAAACTTAAACTCCTATCAGTTCTCCTATCTATTAAAGCGCTAAAACGTAACTTTTATTAAATCTAACTCTTACCTCTACTAACACACTATTTAAAAACCTGATCTCTATCCTCATCAATCTTAACCCTTTTTTGCTTCTGAAAGAGGATAAACTCCCTTTCCTATCATCAAGTCTGTATGGAACCCCACCTACTAACGGAGACGCCTTATATATCTATAGCCAAAAGTAACTAAGCTTCAGTAAGAGCGATCCAAGGCCAACTACTTGGGCTAGTCATCCCTAATCTCATAGACTCAGAACAAATAAGGCGCCCCTTGAGGACCCGTCGTGCAGCAGTGACACTTGTAGACAGAGTGTTGAGAGATCACAATTTAAAACGCCATTCCTGACCACACAGCCGACTATGTTTTTCTCATCTAACCTTGCTTTTATCCAGGCTTACGATGTGTCCGATACACATTGGAAGATATAATGAACCGTATTCTATTGTACAGTGGAGTTTATATCCCAATGAATATTGTCCTGATTAGTAATATTTGAAGAAAGGGGCTTTTATGGGAATCTGTACAAAGATGGCATTGTGCTATAGTAAATGTGATACCCAGTCTTCTTACGGATTCATTCAGGTGAGGCACGCAGTCCTTGCAATAATATTAAGATAATTGTCGTGACACGGAAGCCCTATCGACAGTCAGGGCGGAGGTGTCCTGTTGGTGCGAGGTGCGCGTTGGCCACAGGCGAGTATGGAGTAAGCATGGGGGGGGCGCAAGCCCGTTATGGAGATGGCTGGAATTGACATGAAGTGTTGTTGGCTCATGAGAGCATGGTGCAGCTTTAGCAAGGCGCATGTTATGAGTGTGCGCAATGCGCGCGCGAAAGGGGGAGATGGGCTTTATGTGGATTCTCTACTTCCTAATCTGGTGAGCACCTGAATGGGGGTGTCTTACCTAACATGATATTAAAGTGGAAGTGAGCTCAGACCACATGTGATCGGGGAACCTCTAAGAGACCTTGATAAGCAGGTTAGCTGCGAAACATTGCAGGGGAGGTCAAGATGGTATGACGTTTTAAATTGTGATCTCTCACCTCTGTCTACAGTGAGCCACCTGCTGCAGACGGTGTGTCACATAGGGGGCCTTATTGTGTTCTCGATGTCTATGAGATTAGGAGACGATTGCCCAAGTATTTGGTGCTTGGGATCCCTTACAGAAGCTAGTAACTGTCCTATAGATATATAAGGCCTCTGCTGAATAGGTGTCGGTTCCACCAAACTTGTGTATGATAGAAAGGGAGTTATTCCCTCCTTTCAGAAGCCAAAAGGGTTAAACAATGATTGAGGATGAGATCAAGTTTTAAAATAGTTGTGTATGAGGTTATGACTGTTTCATATAATAAAATATATGTTTTAGTGTTTAATAATAGAGAGACTGTAGAGTTAAGTTGCCTATGGCTAAATAGTAAATATAGAGATCAGAAGTCACTCTTTTTCTCTTGCCGAGATTCCCAATTTTTTGAGATTATGTGAGGAGCTGTGTTGACTGCCGCAGTTTTGCCATCCAAGAGGAATGGTGAAATGCGCAAATAAGACTGAGTGGAAATAAATCAACTCCATTACAGTGGCCTCCACCTTACGTGCTGGTGTGTACGTGACAAACCCCTTAAAGGGATGTCAGATAATGTTTAAAAATGCAGGGATACCAAAATCATGGATTTTAGATCCACAAGCTTGGGACATGTTTAGACACAGAGGTTAATTACAGGTTAAGGGATTTGCAGACCAGGCCAGACACTGGGAAAAAGTGTCTGAGAAAGTTCGTAGGAGGCGATAGAGAAGCAACTGAGGCGACAAGGTGATAACATCAACCAACATTTGCACCTTTCAAAAGACGCGCCGTTACAGGTGGCGCCGGTGCTGGACCTGCACCAAAATTGTTGGCGACAACAAATCCCACTGGCGGAGACTTTTTGTAATGTGGGGCCATCAGACCATAATAGGCCCCCATGGACCCACTATACACATGATCCCACAGATAAAAGTCCATTACAGTTTGCCAAACAAATGTCTCAGAAACAGAGCTCATACCACTGTACTTGGGCTGACTTGAAACCACTGACTGAGGGAAAGGGTACAAATAGCATTGCACACATACCAAAGCATGGTTTACAGCCATATATGGTAAAAGGGGTTGCCATATTTTTTGGACTGTAAGACACACTTTTATTTCCCGGAAAACAGGGGTGCGTCTTATAGTCCGAATATATCTCAAGAGTGTGCATGAGGACTGTGGAGTGCTGCGCAATGCTTCGGTGAGGCCCGGCCGGCCGGGGTTTAAAGGGTTAAACCCTGCAGCTAGCTTTCTGCAGCATTCACGTCGCGACTCAGTCTATCCCTGCCTGCCCAAGAAGATATCAGCTATCGGGCAGCGGCCGGGAGCAGAGTGCGGGTGGCTGCTTAGAGCGGAGTGCGGGTGGGTGGCATTGCTTGCAGACACCCAAGAGCAACCATAGGAAGTAAGTGGTCCAGCAGGTGTATACATTACTCAAACTACTGACGCCGCATAAAGCATTTGATACTGTGGCACATAAAAGGTTGGTAAGTAAAATGAGAATGCTTGGACTGGTGGAAAATATTTGTAGATCGGTAAGTATCTTGCTCAGTGATAAAAAACAAAAGGTGGTGATTAATGGTACAAACTCAGACTTGAGCCCTGTTACTAGTGGGGTACCACAGGGCTCAGTTTTGGGCCCTATGCTCTAATATTTTCACATAATGATCTTACACATAGATTGCACATAGAATATCGATGATAACTAAGCTCTGTAAAGTAATCAACACAATAGGGGATAACATGTGTTATTACAAAGGATCTGATATTTTGGAGACCTCTGCAGAGAAATAACAGATGAGGTTTAACACAAGATAATGCAGAGGTTATTGCAACAGGTGAAGGACAAAATCTATTAACTTGATTGACTTAAATGGAAAAAACGCTGGAAAAGGACCTGTGGAAATCTAAAGCTCTAACAGTAAAACTTAATGTGTAGCTGCCAGTGACCGCGAAGCTGCTGCCAAGGAAATAGGACCATGAGTGAATATTAACCGTGGCGATAGATACACACGATGAGAACTCTGTTCTCCCACTATACAAATCACTGGTCAGGCTACAAATGGAACATTGTGTACAGCTTCAAGTACCGGTGCAGAAGATAGCTATTCTGAAGCAGTTGGTCCACTCCTCGGCGCCTGGGCGCAACCCATTGGCCGCTCCCCATGATCCTGCTGGTGGGGTCGGGTCGGCACGCTGCCCCCGCGTGGACAGTGTGCTGTGCGACCACCCAGTCTGGAGACTTACCTGACCATGCCGCGTATGCTCGCACGACACAGCCCTCTGCCGGCCACTGAGGTCACGCCCGCCCCCTGCATCCCAGGGTGCCGTGCGAGTCGTTCTAGTAAAACTTAACGGGCCAGCGAACCGAATAATGGGGCTAAAATTGGCCGGGCTGCGTGCCCTCTATTTATGGTTTGCGCTCCACACCCCCTTGCCTTGCTGGATCTATGTTGCCCGCTCAACCCTAGAGAATGCGTTCTTCCACCGTGTCTTCCTTACCTGTCGCCGTGTTACCCGACCCTTGCTATATTTCTTGAATCCGAACACTCTGCCCGTCCTGCCCTGACCTTCCTGCCTGCCACGACTAGACCAATAACGGTTAACATCTACGATTCTGTACCACGCTGCACCCTCGCCGCCCACCCGCAAGCCTGCGGCATCAGGGGTATGTCGGACCTGGTAACTCCCACCACAGCAAGTCCTTCCACTTTGCGTGGCGTGAGGGCACTGGTGAAAACACTGGACCTACTTAGTTAGACATCCGCTCCCCTGCGCGCGGTTGTTGCCATCGCTTGCGGTGGTCCCTGGATCCACTACCTAGTCCGTTACAGTTAGCATTCCAGCCATGTGATCCCACGCAAGGTTCCGCCTGCCCAAGTCTTGCTGAGTCTTACGCACCATTTGTTGCTCAAGCAGTCTACGCATGCGAGATCTGCGCAACAAGCACAGCAATTTGGGGCTCACTGTCCGAGCATGATGCATCAACTCCTGGCGTCCCAGCAGCATGCAACCTGCCAGCGTTCGCCGGTGATTCCAACACCCCCGGGGGCCTTACCACTGGCAACCGCTGGGCCCGAATCTCTCGCCTTCCTTTACTATTCCGCAGTGAAACGGGTACTCCGAAGCTTTGTGCAGAGGATTTATCACGCAGTGCTCCATGCAACGGGAGCAGATTGGGCTGGACCAGTTCCCACAGAAAGGTCAAAAGTAGCGTTCCGTGGGTGAGCCTGCTATCGCCGGAAAAGCCCTGGGCCTGGGCCCCGAAAACAGAACCCGACCTTTGGGACCCGAATGCACCCTTGTATCTGCAGATCCTACAGGTTTTCCTCACTGAATTCTGCAGCGTTTTCGAGGAACTTAACGGCGACGTCTTCGCGGAATATACGGCACTTCTGAACCTACGTCAAGGGACTCCTCGTACAGAACTATGCGGTCCAATTACACAACCCTAGGCCTCCTGTCTGGCGAATCGACGCCGCTCTCTGCTCCACATTCAAGAAGGGCCGTCGAGCAGAGTCTAAAGGACGCACTTGCAGCTAAGATCTGCCATCTTCATTGAGCGACACTTTATCATCGCCTCGCATTTGACGTGCTGTTTCACGGAGAGACCGCAGGGACTCCGCCAGCATGCGTGACTCGGCACAACCTCGGCCGTCTTCCCTCGTCTGGCGTCGCTTATTCCAGAGATCTCCATCCACTGCCACTGAAGAACCCATGCAGGTGGCACTGTCTCAATTGTCTGAGTTAGAGCTGTTCCGCCACAGGATGGGAATCTTTGCCTCTACTTGCTCCAGTCCGTGACCTCTTCCGTAGGAGGCCTGTCCGCAGTGGGTCCTCAGCGTTCGGGAAAGGCTTCGCACCCTAGGGCCATAGGAGGGCGTCCCATAGGTGCTCAGTGTCCCCCTCTCCAAGACTGAATGTGCCAGTGGAGGTAAAGATGGATGCTGGTCTATTTCTTCGGGCTCCCGCCTTCCTGGACTCCAGCTCCGCCGGGAACTTCATTCATGCCTCCTTGGTGTCTCGTTATCGCTTGCCAGGGATCCGCCTTGAGAAGCCCTTGCTTATCTCTTCCGGTCAGTGGGCAGCTTCATAGCGACTCCATTCAGTGCTTCATCAACCTGGCCAGTTGACCCTCGTGTGTGGGGGTCTTTCACACAAGGAAAAGATTTTCTTTTCATGTCCTCTGCCTTTCGCGCTTCTCGGCAATCCTGTTGGGCTACCCTGGCAGCAACGCCACGCACCCTACGCTTGATTGGAAGACAAGGTAACGTCCCTTGCATTGGGGATTGGAGGTGCCAGGACTTCTGTTTTGTATGCACCAACGCCCGGTGAGCCAATTTCTCCTCCCCAGTTTGCCCGTCAAGCACTCTGCCCGGTCTGCCCCCGCGGAGTTCCAAGGATTTTGGGGAGAATTCTCGGAGAAACAGGCTGAGAAGCTGCCGCCGCCATCGGCCGTATGATTGTCTCCATAGAACCCGCATCCCCGTAACCAGTCCCCCACGTGTAGGGTCACCCGCTCGTCTGTGCCCGAGACTTCAGGTCAATGTCGGCCTCACATTCAGGAGAATCTTAGCAGTGTACCACACGGCCTCATACGCTAATCCTCCTCTCCAGCCGTGCGATGGGTTCTTCTCGGCCATGAAAAAAGACGCTCTCTCTTCGTCCGTGTATTGATATACAGGCGGGTCAACTAAACAATGAACAACGGTGAAGAATGCGCTACCCTCTACCCCGATCTCGTGCTCTTTGATCATCTTCTGAGGTCGAAGCCAAGGTGTTACCAACATTGGACCTAACGTGGAGCCTATTGACACATCAGAATCGAGGGGGGGACGAGTGGAAAACTGGCCCTTCATATACGCGTGCGGGCATTTTTTTTTTTCAAATCCCATCTCATTAACCTTCTGGCTATCGCAAACGCCCCAGCCCGTATTTCTGGAGATTGTCAACGACGTCTTCAGGGACTTGCATTGTTATCACCTGCGTCATAAGTATATCTGGACGATATACCTGTTTTTTTTCCCCTGACATACAGACTCATAGGTACATTACGCCAGGTTCCCTACGCGACTTTGTCTGGAACAATCGACTGTATCGCCAGCTGGAGAGTGTCCGGGTTCCACCAGGCCAGCCTTCCTTTACCTTCGGGTACATAGTCTCCGATCGAGATCTGCAGAGGGACCCAGCAAACACTCTGCGGATCCAAGCAGTGTGCCACGACCTTCGGCTCTCGGGCGCAAAACAAAAAGTTTCCTGACGGGTTCGCACAATTACTACCGTCAATTGCATTTCCCCATTTGCTCTACGCTTGGTGCATCCTATCGTGTCTGCTCACCTGAAAGAACGCTAATTCCGAATTTTTTGGCCTCCCGTGCAGCCGATTAACGCATTCTCCCATCTGAAGACCAGCTTTTTCTCCAATGCCAAAAAACGCTATCTGGACGCCTTCCCGATCCGATAAAACCCTTCAGGGCCAAGAGGTGGATGCCTCTTCCGTGGAAGCAGGGGCGGTCCCGGAGACCTAGAAGGGTCCTAAAGGCAAAACTGAGCAAATGCGTTTTTTTTTTTCAAAGACTTTCTCACCGCAGAACGAAATTTGCCGTTGGGATCAGGGAGCTGTTGGCCATAAAATTGGCCCTGGAGGAATGGTGCGACATCTGTTGGTGAGGAGCTCGACAACCCCATTTGAACATACGTCTTCACAGACCCAAAAGACCTCCCAGTATCTCCAGATGGCCCAGCGTTTAAATCCCATGCCAGGCCCTAGGTGGTCCTCTCTTTTTTCTCATGCTTAGATTTCAAGATCCACTTTCCGACCCGCCGGCCAGAAAAATGTCAAGGCGGATGCCCCTCTCCCGTTGCTCCTGACATATCCTGTGAGGAACCAGTGTCTCAGCAACAATCATTGGCCCGTGAACGGGTGTTTCATGTGGCTCCCGTGGATCTCCATAGCGTTCCTCCGGGCAAAACCTACGTACGACCCTCACAGCTCAGAGAAAGATTCACGTTGTGGGCATAGTTTTCTTCTGGCGAGCCCACCCCGGAAATGGAAGTGTCCTCGACCCTTATCTAGCGACACTACTATTGGCCCAACTCTGCTCCATGATGTTCAAGGACTTCGTTTCTCCCTACGTCCACATGTGACCGGATACAATGTCCCATCGCCATAGGCCCACCCCGCTGGGTCTTTTAGAGTCCTTCTGCCTGTTCCGCGATCTCCATGGACGACACATCGGCATGTGACTTCATCACGGACCTTCCTTCTTCTTCTGGCGCGACTCGGTCATTCGGGTGGTCACATGACCGATCTCAAAGAGGTACCCCTTTGTGCCGCTTCCCTCCTGGGCCCCTTCGCTTCCCCAATTGCAGTCCACTTCTTCCATCAACATTTTTCACCTGATGGTTACTCCTCCGCCACATCGTATACCGATCGAGGCGTTCCATTTGTTTCGCAAGTTTTGCGTGCCCTATGTTCTCGGCTTGCAAATCAAGTTAGACTTCTCATCCGCTGTACATCCCCAGACAAATGGACAGGTGGAGAGGGTAAAATCAGATCTTGGGGGAATATCTACGGCACTTGTGACCGGAGGCGCCAACTACAACTGGGACCGAGCGCTGGCTTCCATGGGGCCAATGATTCTCTTTATACCATCGGGACTACCGACTCGACTGGCGTTTCCCCATTCTTTGTGTGGTCTATGTCGTCATCCATAAGCCTCTCCCTCCCTAGGCTTGTGCCTCCGAGGTTCCCACCGTTGACAACAGCAGTGTTCAGGGATATCTGGGGTCGATTAGGTGGGAGACCCGACATGACTTACTCAGGCCTTCATAGCCTGCATGAAAGACCCAAGCTCACAAGAGGAGGAGATCTTCCCCAACGTTCCTCCAGGGGATAAAGTGTGGCCTTCTCCTCCAAAAGTTATATACGCCTCCCAAGATCCCCAAGCTATAAGTTGTGTCTCCGCGGTTTCCTGGGGACTTTCAGAGTCTTCGAGCAACTGAACCCGTTCCTACAAGCTCATGCTTACCTCCATATCTCCGGATATCCAAACGCCTTTGCACGTCGTCTCTCCTAAAGCCCCTGGTCTTGAACCGTGTTCTCTCAAGGAGCCCTGCTCCCCCCGTCTTCGGTAGTATAGTCCCTGATGGTTTCACTTGTGCTTGAAGGATATCTTGGCCATGAAGACCATCACCGCGGGTAAGCGGGTTCTTTCTTTGTAGATGGAAGGTCGAGTCCACCCCGAGGAGATCCTGGGAAACCCAGAGTCCCAATACTCCTAACCAATATCTGCGAGTCGTAAGTTCCTTCAGCTAAGAAGATGAGGAGACCTAAGGGGGGGGGGGTACTGCGTAGCGTGGTCCCTGCTCCATCGGCCGCACCCGTGGCCACTTCCCCCGGTCCTGCCGGGGTCGGCTTCGGAGTGTGCCGCTGGCCGCGGTACCGGTGGCTGTGGACCACTCGCCCTGGAGACTAACCTGACCGTGCGTTCCTAAGCACCGTCCTCACCCTCTGCCCCCGGCCGTAAGGCACGGCGTCGCCCGCATCCCATGGGGTGCGCGCTCGTTCTTGTAAATTTAAAGGCGCCAGCGCCCCTCGCATAATTGCGCTAATTCCGGGCGCGTCCCTATTGTGATGGTTTTCGCGTCCACGACCCTATCCTTGCTGGATCTATGATGCCTCGAGCCCTATAGAAAAGTGTTTCTTCAAGTGTCTGTCTTGCTTTGTTGCGTGTACCTCCGACCCTCTTAGTACGTTTGTCTTGACTTCCGAACCTTCTGGCCGCCTGCCCTGACCTCCTGCCTGCCCACGACTACGGTTACCGTCGAGCGATTCTGTACGCCAAGGCTGCACCTCAGCAGCCAAAACCGCAAGCCCACCGTCGTCAGGGGTAGCTGTCGCCTTCGTAGACTCTGGTGAAAACGGACCTCTAACGTTAGAACTCCGCTCCCTGGCGCGTGTGGTTGCCAAACTGCTTGCGGTGGCGTTTCAGGAGTGGTCCACCTAACTCATCCGATGTACAATATTGTCAGAGCTTGAGCAGGTTTAAAAGGGCGGGCAATAAAAATAATTACGGACTCGGGTGGACTGTGCAATACCCAGAAAGATTAGCAAGATTTATTTAGTTTAGAGAAAAGCCGGCTTCGGGGGGACATAATAAATATGTTTAAATATATTAAAGGTCAATATACAGTGAAGGAAATAATTATTTGATCCCTTGCTGATTGTGTAAGTTTGCCTACTGACAAAGACACTGACAATATCCAAAATAAAATCCAGAAAATCACATTGCATAAATTATATTAACTTATTTGCATTTTGCTGAGAGAAATAAGTATTTGATCCCCTACCAACCTAATCAACTCGTTACCTGCATTAAAGACAGCTATCTTAAATAGTCACCTTTATAAAAGACTCCTTTCCACAGACTCAATCAGTCAGACTCTAACCTCTACAACATAGGCAAGACCAAAGAGCTTTCTAAGGATGTCAGGGACAAGATCACAGACCTGCACAAAGCTGGAATGGGCACAAAACATAAGTAAGACGTGGGTGGTGAAAGGAGACGACTGTTGGTGCAATAGTAAGAAAATGGAAGGATTACAAAATGACTGTAAATTGAAATTGATCTGGGTCACCATGCAAAATCTCATCTCATGGGGTATCCTTGATCATGAGGAAGGTGAGAGATCAGCCTAAACTACACGGGGGGAACTTGTTAATGATCTCAAGGCAGCTGGGACCACAGTCACCAAGAAAACCACTGGTAACACATTACGCTGTAATGATTTAAAATCCTGCAGTGCCCACAAGGTCCCTCTGCTCAAGAAGGCGCATGTGCAGGCCCACCTGAAGCTTGCCAATGAACAACTGCATGATTTTTTGAGTGATTGGGAGAAGGTGCTGTGGTCAAATGAGACAAAAATTGAGCTCTTTGGCATTAATTCAGCTCGCCGTGTTTGGAGGAAAAGACATGCTGCCTATGACCCAAAGAACACCGCCCCCACTGTCAAGCATGGAGGTGGAAACATTATGTTTTGGGGGCGTTTCGCTGCTAAGGGCACAGGACTACTTCACCGCATCAATGGGAGAATAGATGGAGCCATGTACCGTAAAATCCTGAGTGACAACCTCCTTCCCTCCGCCAGGACATTAAAAATGGGTGGTGGCTGGGCCTTCCCGCAAGGGCAATGACCCAAAACATACAGCCAAGGCCACAAAAGAGTGGCTCAAAAAAAGGCCCCATTAAGGTCACGGAGCGGCCTTTTTTTTTTCCAGTCTCTAGACCTTAATCCCATAGAAAACTTATGGAGAGGTTGAAGCTTCGAGTTGCCAAGCGACAGCCTCAAAATCTTAAGGATTTATAGATGATCTGCAAAGAGGAGTGGACCAAAATTCCTCCTACGTTTTGAAAATTTTATCTCAACTACAAAAATCATCTGACGCTGTGCTTTTCCCTAAGAGTTTTGCCACCAGGGATTTAAATATTGTTTTTCCCGAGGATAAATACTTATTTTCACTGCAAAATGCAAATAAATTTATATAATTTTTTACAATGTGATTTTCTGGATTTTTTTTGGATATTCTCCAATGTTAAAATTTAACCTACCCTTTAAAAAGTAGACTGTTTTATGTCTTTGCCAGTCAGCAAAACTTACACAATCAGCAGGGATCAAATAAAAATTTTCCCCTTACTTGTAAAAGGATTTCTCCCAACATTATTTATGCCCCGATTTTTATCTAGAAAAAGGAATTTTTTTACAGTGAAGGGAGATATAGAAGTAGTTGTATATCTTTTTATACCCCTTTATATAGGAGGTTTGGGAGCTGGCGCCCGATACATTAAATGAAAGTAGCTTTGTAAAATCCAATTTTGGATTTTTTTATGAGAATAAATGAAATAGAACCCAAAGGGGGGAATAAAACAATAACTAAAAAAAATGAGGGGGAGGGGGGCACATGTTTTGTGGGACCCCCCCCAGTTTCTCACCTAGTGTGCACAGTGCTCTTCTGCAGGTGTTTTTATAGGAAACAAAGAGGGTATTCACCTAAGAGAACTAAAGGTTTTGTTTGTATGTAAAGACAGACGTCCATCCAGTTCAGCCTTTTGTCCTAAGGTATCATGTTAATTATTACACTTTAGAAATACATCCAGATCCTTTTTAAACTCTCTTATTGAATTCACCAAGACAAGTTCCTCTGGCAGAGAGTTCCACAGTCTCACTGCTCTTACAGTAAAGAATCCTTTTTCTGTCTTTTTATAAACTTCAAAGTAAAATTTCAAAATGTTAACAATGGACAGTTGCTCAATTAGTAAAAGGGGGAAGTAACAGGTTTGACAGAAAAACAGCTGTACACACTGTCTACAATGGAATCATTTTACATTTTTAAACCTCTAAAACAGGTTGTGACACCTGTCTCATGCTCCATAACTCCTGCCCTTGTGGGCCCACCTCCCTCCCTGCCCCATTAAGAAAAAAAAAAGGTTCTCTCCTCTGGATCTTCAAAATGATCAAGATTCAAGAAGAGAATAGGAAAGGGGACATCCTATGCACCTGGCAACATCTTCAGAAAGTCAGGCCAATACACAAGCTGTACAGGAACGACGTTATCCTTTTTGGTCGTTTTTTGAGGGGGGAATATGAATTCTCATCAAAGGGGGTCGACCTACCGGGCTTAATTAAACATGAAAGATACTCCGTCTGATAACAAGGTACTTATACTAGGGTCAGTGAGATGCCTAATGCGACAGTACAGTTGAACTAGTTCTTCTCCCCCCCATTTGTTTGGTGAGTCCAGCTTTTGGTACCAAAGCGGAGCGCAACTTCGCCCGTTCCTTTGGGGAAACGTTTTTAACCCTTTCCCCCCAAGGTCCAAAAAGTATTTTTCTCCCTTTTCTTTCTGCTGGATAGTATCTATCCAGTCCATTCTCAGGAGATAAAAACATTTATCCAAAAAGAGTTTCCTGGTTGGACACACCTGCTGGATCCACACCTGCATGATAGTCTTGGCTGCCGCCGAAAGCACATGCAAAAGATGTCTTTCCTTGCGGGTGAAATCTGAAAAGTCTCTATATTCATAGCCAAAAAGCACCCATGGAGCCGATAATGTAAAAGTGTGTGTAAGTCATTGCTGTATGCACCTGGCTATGTTGTCCCAATAATGCCGACTTTCCGTACATTCCCACATATAGTGATATAAGGTAGCCTTTGGGGATCCACATTTGAAGCAATGACTTGATGCATAGATCCCCATTATGTATCCCCTAATGGCTGTCAAGTAGGCATTATAGATGAGTCTAAGTGTAAGTTCACACGGCTTATTTTGGGGCACATTTCGCCATGTATTTGGAGCGTACTGTGCTCTAATACGAGTGAAATGTGCCCCAATCATTATGGTAATCCACATTCTCTTTGAGATCTATGGATTATGCCTCCCCTCCCGCTCCCAATACGATCGTAAGGCATGTCGGTGAGGCCTGCCCCCCGTCTCCCCCCCATCCCCCCTCCCCCCCAGCGCGGGAGTACGCGCCGATCAGCGCGGCTCCTGAAGACTCGGCTTAATTGCGGGGCATATTACGCCCCCCTTTTTAAACCGTGTGAAAATGCCTAAAAGTCATTTCCATATATTTTTGGGTAGGGGGGAAACTTGAAATGAGTCTGCCAACGCTGACAACGTTGAGTTATGTTCCTGCCACCTCGGCAATTCAGACTGTGTATTATCATAATCAATTTGGTCCCAGAGGAATTTATACATAACTGATAAGTGGGAACGGGGCTTTAAAATGATTCTTTCAAAATTAGAATTCCATTCCGCTGTGGTCAGATTTTTCAAAACCCCCTGAAATTTTAACCGCACTTGGAGGGACGGTAAAAAAGGGGGGAATTCAATATCGGAAAAATGTATTTTGAGCTCTGTAAAGGAACTGGTTTTTT